>VZTB01016936.1:10082-22563 GCA_013397245.1 Thryothorus ludovicianus | reverse complement strand
ATCCCCTCTCCCGCCTTCTCCCCTCCCTCCATATCGTCTCCATCCCCTTCTCTCTCCTTCCATCCTTTTCCTCCTGCTCTTTCTTCCCGTCTCTCCATAATTTCCCGCTTTTCCACCTATCTTCCTCAATCTATTCATTCAGACACACACACACACACACACAAACACACACACCCGTTCCACTCCCCCGAGGAACACGATCGCCCAGCATAGGACCCTCCAGGGAACGTGCAGCTCGGGGAGGCCCCCGCCCCGCCCCGGGCGTTTTTCCCTAACCGGGAGCATCCCTGAAGAGCCGACAGCACCTGCTGCTGGAAGCGGGATCTGAGTGCAGAGGAGCCAGGCACGGTCCCTTGCATACAAACCACGCTTGCTCAGAGCAGTTTCAGGCAGCTGCATGCTGCTGCTGTCTGCAGCCCTCTCCCATAAGCCAGCATCTGGTTCCAATGAGGTTAACGGAGGCACCCAAACCAAATTGCATCGCCTCCTTCTTCTCAACAGATGCATAATACAGCCTTGCTACGTTTACCAGTGGGGCTGGTATTGCTCACGCAAGGAAGCAGAACTTGGCAGTTTTCCCTCCCCTGGCAAAGAAACCTCAGGATGGCTGAAGTGACCTCAAGATTTGCTTCCCTAGTCAGGGAGGCACTCTTCCTTCCCAGTGCAGGACGGTTGTTTGCAGCAAGCCCAGAGTCCTGCAGGCCAGCAGGCTAGGTATGGGGAGAAGTAGCACATTGTACCTGTCCAGTGTCCAAGTTGGGGTGGGAAGCTGTCAGTTCTTGCTTTGACATTTTGAATTCCCCAGGAACCATGACAATTGCTAACACCATCCAGAAAAACTTATTTTTAAATGCCATTCTGTTTTTGCAAAGGGCCTAACAACTAACATCCAGCAGGCAGGTGCTCTATAGCATAGGCAAAGCTCTTTTGCTTGACTTTTCAATGCAGTCTCATGGTGACTAATGGGGTGTGATGTGCTTTGCACTGTAGTGCACAGACCTCTCAAGAGATAAAGCAGTGAGAGAAATGGGAATTAAACCTTTCTGTGGACTTGAGTGTCTCCCAGTGAGGTTGGTATCCAGGAATGCTGAGCTGTGGTTCTCTAGAGGGCCCTGGTAGTGTCACTAGCTCTAAATGCATTTGCAATCCTGTATGATTTCGGAGATGCATAAATTCTCAGTAGCAGCTCTTTCATTACTACTCTGACTAACATAAAGGCCTATATATACCTTCATAGCATACATGTATCTGGTCTGCGCCCTGGTGCAGGGAACAAAATGGGTTTCCCTCACCCACCTACGACCAGCTGTCATTCAACTTCTCCCATCTTCATGTATTGGCCCCTGGTTTTATGCACCTGCAGCCTTGATGTCTGTGTCAAACAACATAAATAATGTCAATAAAAAGCAGAATGCGAATAGCTTCAGGAATTTTAGATTCTTGCAGATGTAAGATCTTATAAAAGGTGGGAAAAAGTTCATGGGACTCAATGGCAAAAGAATGCACAATTTTAAAAAATCAAGTACAATAGAAGTAATTTGGAAAAATATTCCTTAAACATGTTTTCCAGGAGAGTAACTTTTTGGTTAAAGAGTTGCAAAAAGTTAAACAGTAGGGAAAGGGGCAGCAGGAAGGCAAGAAACATGTTTTGACAGAAGCATTGAGAATATTGGCTGCAGAATTTGGGGGGATTTCCTAATAAACTGAAATACGTAGTCTAGAATGTAAAGTTTTCTCACACCTAGATACATAATGGAAGAGTGGTTAAATATGTTACTATGAAAACAAAGCCATTGTAAAAGAGCTTTTGCAAATAGACTAGATGGTCTTGTAATTAATGTACTATTTCTATAGTGACCTTAACACAAAATCTTTTTTGGTCTGCTGTAGGACAAAGAATTATGATACTTCATAGGTTTTGTTCCAAACAATTGATTTGTGAAAAATTTTGCTTTCTCTGTGGAAGTAGCTGAACACTCCAGCAGAACCCTCTATGTAACAACAAGGAGACAACTCATGCTCTTAACATCATGTCATTAACTCAAAGCCTGGCTAAGGAAAGGCAAGATTAATTTTGTGACCTAGCTCCGTAGAGACTGAGTTCATGTCGCAAGTTTCTGAAAACTGCTTCCTAATGTGAAGGGCAGGCTGCCAGGGTACCTCCAGGAGTTGCTCACTCTTTTTGTCAGACCTGATTGGTTTGAACTTTGAACTGATTAGTGTTGCTTAAAAATGTAACCAATGCACTGCTACAAGATATACTCTTCACCAAGCAATGTCTTCTTGAGCAGTTCAGACGAATTTTGGGCTCTGAGAACTGCTGCCTGGGCAATTAGGAGTTTTGGGTTCAACAGGGAAACTCCCCAAAAATATGTGCAACTAAAGCATACTTAGTAAGCAAAAGCCTTATATTCTTTGTATTATTAGCCTAAAGGACAATCCAGGGTGTAATTTCCTGTACCGAAATGATGAAAAGATGTGAGAATTGCGTAGCTAAAGGCAAGTAAGAACCATAAAAGAACTGCTTGAAATTTGCCTGTTTACTTTGTAATCCTCTTGAAAAATAAAGGGGATCGGTATTACAAATGGAAGAATGGGAAGGTGTATGCATGTTTAGGAGCATGTTCCTGAACATGTTCAGGAGATGCTTAAGGGTCAAATCAAATTTTTGCAGCCATAAGAGGAATCTCTGCTTTTGCAAGCGTATCCTGCAATTAAGGTTTTAAAGGGTGGAGTCCACACCCCATAACATATTGCTTGAAGCAAACAGAGTTCAGAATAGAAAAATCATTTTCCCCAAGGAGAACTCAAGACTTCATTGATGAGAGGTGAAATGAACACATCTAATTTCCTAAGTCATCTATTGCAATAAATGAAGCCTGCATTTAAAAATAATTTTGACTAATTTTTAGTAATGAGATGTCTTTTAACAAAGGATTACATAACATAGTAGGGATGAACACACCCCCACTATCCATTTGACAAATTTTTGAATTTAAAACTCAGATGAGTGTTCTGGGTTTATAGGTCTTTAGCCAGTAGATGTTTTAATTACATGTTTAAATCTAAGCAAGCACAAATAATCTGTTTTAAGTAAAGTTACTCCGTATACTTAAGTGCCCTGTTACATCAGAGCTGTCTAGCATGCTGGAGTCTTGTTTTTTTTATCATTGTAACATAAGCTAGCACTCTTTAGGCCATTTTAATGGAGCTCTATAGAGTCTGTGTATCATAATATACTACCTATGCATCCTGATTCTTATTTTTAAGCCTCTTTATGTTATTCCATAGGGGTGTGGACAAGGTGTTTGCCAAGATGAGGTCTGCTTCTTTGTGAGCAGTCTTTCAGGGCATTTTTCATGAAATTTCACCCTCCTGTCTCTTTTTCTTCAGATTTTATAGGCTTGGATTTCAGGGTTTGAAGTTGTTTGTTTTTTTTCCCCAATTATGGTGCCAGTGGCCTTACTAAAAGAACTTTTCTAGTATTGAACTAAAAATACTGGGGGTGGAGAGGCTGTGTTTGACCTCAAAATGACATTGGCTAAACTTCTTAGTTTCTAGTAGGTAGAATTGCAGAAACTAACGTGGCTTTATATGCATCTGGTCTTAGTTGCCTGGAAAATCACCTATTTTCATATTATTTTGATATTACCTGCTGCATTCTTGCTGGTAGTATGCCACCCGAGAAACCACAAGAAGGAGAGAAGTGTTTCAAGAGCGCATCTCTCTTGGTGACCTGGCAAACGCAGGAGTGTAGATCTATAGCACAGGACACATAGGGTATCACATCCCTTGTTTTTATCTTTGTAAATGTGCTTGGGACATCTGAAAGGCTGAATGTGTAGGGGGAAATTGTTATATTGGCGTGGACTAATGTCAATCAGGCCTACTTTAACATTATTCTACAAAAGCATTTCAATTATTGCAGTAAAGTGGTGCTGCATGTCACAAAAAGTGAAATAATTTACTAAAGAAGGATGAAAAAAGTGTGGATGTTTTAATAACCCCAAACATTCCTTGATATGTCAGATAAATTTAAATGTAAAATATGGGCAGCTATGATGACCTGAGTATAGTAAGAGGCAAATGCGGTAAATACTGGTAGGTAAACACTTCTCAGTTATTTATCTTGGCTGTGATGTAGTAGCACTGGAGCCAGATGTCATTGCTACCTGTAACAAATTCCTTTGTCTATGGAACTTGATATATACTTACATGTAGTGACTGGCATGTCATCTCTCAGTCTTTCTTGATTTCTTTTTATTCTCTGCTCAAAAGCCTGATTGACACCAAGTCAGAGCCAGAGACAGAATAGCAGGGAGCACTATAGTGAGAGTCCTGACCAGTCAGCACTCCCCACCGGCCTGAGGTGCCACACGAGGTGTGCTGTATTAGAATTGGAGTTGCATTGGCAGGATGTGTCTTAAACTTGTAGTTCTGTAGCACTCCCAGGTTTCTTCAATGTGAAGTTAATACTCTCTTGAGAGTTCTTGGTACAGAAGGAAGCTGAAGAACCATCCCTCAGATGAGATCTCAAAGATTATTGGTGAACATTTCTGTGGAAGACAGAAATTAAAACAAATGTTGTCATGTCCATTGGAGACTGAGATGAAATCTTTCACTCTGCAGGAGCCCATTGCCTGGCTATAATAGAAGTGTCTGAAAGCAAAGCATGTTCTTGTCAGAATTTGACTACATTATCTGCTCATCTCAGTGCAATTCAGTACAATACTTCCTTGCATATAATGGTAATTTTTTTCCAGTTTTTGAGCACCAATGTACCTTTTTATGACAAACAGTTTGCTTGATAGCTTCACTCTACATTTGTGTTCTTCTTTACATCAAAACTGATTGCAAAGAATGTGTTGAATATATGTCATAGCCTTGGCCCTGATTTTACATCCTCATTAAGGCAAGAGAAGCCACATGAAGACAAACACAGAGGGAGAGAAAAAGAATGGGAAAGTTATAGTTACATGATGAGCATTCTGCCCCATACAAGTGTTTGTTACTTTGCAGCATACATTTCTCACAGCACTATTTTGCAATAAGAGAATAGATTACAGTTGCCAGTTATTAACGACTAACACCACAAACGTGCTGCCTGTTACCTAGTTTAGAGAGCTCATTTCAGACTACCGGAGATAATAGATTTTGAAAGATGGTTTCCATGTAGAGACCTCAGTATGCTGTGGGGGAGGGAGGCTACAAGGATAGTGGCATACATTTCTGGGAAACTAGTTTGTGTTTTTATTCCTTACAAAGGGATACAACTGCAAAATACTCCTAACACATCCTTGACTCCGACTTGATCGAATGAACATCTTATTGCTTCAATTACCATTTTCAGTAAAGGGCCCCTAGCAAGAGCACCAGTCCTCTCAGGGTGGAGATTTATGTGTTTCCATTCAGGCTCATGGTGCCATCAAGGTTCCACTGATGCATCAAGTTCATGAGCTTTTAACTGCTTAGTATAGTTGTAAGAAAAGAATATTTGTAATCAATTGTGGAAAATCTGAGAAACCCCACATTTGGGTCTACTCATTGCTCACTGCCACGGAAATTTTCTTTGCTACTCAATTGAACAGATACCTTTCACTCATGGTCTGGCTCAGGTTTTGCCAATGTCTTACCCAGATATGACTTCATTTAATGTAACTGCGCTTGTGCAAGGATGTGTCCGGAAACATGTCTGTCTTTACTCAATGGCATGTGACAGTTCTGCCCTCCAAAGCACTTGGTGCCTGTATTTGGAAAATGTCAATACGGCTCTACTGGCAACAAACAGAGAAGTAGTTGAAAATACACTTTCATGGATTGGCCGACTGCAGTGACTTGTTTTGCTCTAGACTTTCACACCCTTGCAGATGCCGTCTGTTACATAAAGCACAAGAGCAAATAGCATCACAGAGAATCAAATGGTAAGTTGGGAGCTGAAGGATGGCAGATGGGTGCTTCAGACATCACTCCAAATAACCAAGTGTAAGTGAGAAGCAGTACCATCGGGGGTCAAATGTTATTATGCATATGTAAAATTGATGCCAGTGAAATAAAAATTGGTCACCAAGTCAAAAGGGCTGAGACTTGGCCTAAACAAACTCATCAGCACTGGGGACAGAGCTGAATTTCAGTTCTTGAAGTCAGCAAACACTCTTGCTGAATTTAATTTGAAAATGAGGAAGAAAAAACTCACCAAGCTGGAGAAATTTTGACTTTCCTGTTTCCTGTGTGATGGGACCATGCATTTGATATCCCTCTAATCAATGCAATGGCAGTGGGTCATCAATGAGAGAAAAGGTTACAGCAATGATGGTTACTCTGAGCATTGTTTTAACACAGCACGACAATTAATTACATACCTCATTTTATCATGGCTATGTACTGACTGCAATCTGTTGTACAAGAACTACATATAGGGAGGAAGACAAACACCCATTTCCTCTCGGTATTTGGATTTGTTTTGGTCTTGCACCAGCGAAAGTCTCAGTCCAGGGCACCTTCCACCACAAATCCTCACTTTAACTGCGCAATCTACTTATCACTGGGGAGTTTTTGGCTGTGGTAAACCTTGGCTGCATTGGTTAGCACAGCCACTGACCCAGAGTGGGGCTGGCAGCTGCATTCTCCATTTCCTGCCCAGGCATCTGCTGCCTGATTGGAGGAAAGTAGTTCTTAAACCTTCTTCAAAACAGGAAACTTCCCTTCTCCCTGCTTCCTGAGATACAGGAACCGTCTCCAAAGCAACCCATAGACAAAGACTTGCTTTAACTAGTGGGATGCCATAACAGATACAGTGGGAGTTCATAATTCAAGCCATAATCTACCCTGAAAGCTTGGAAAGTGCCTCTTCATGCAGTACTGCTCCCACCTCTCTGTGCCTACACTGCTGCCTCATTAAACAGTCCGGATGTTAATTAGAAGATGATAATCCTATCTGTTGGAAGCATTTGTAAAAGCTTTTCATCTTCCTGATTAAATATTGATCGTGTGTTACCAAGCTCTGGAACCTAAAGTTGTAATATTGCCCCTCTGACTTTGCATTGGAGAGGTGACTGAACATGGAAACATTGCCAATCTCTCTTTTTAATTTTTTAATTATTCAAGTATAATTTTAATTATTCAAGTATAATTTTACTAGAAGGTATTGATATCTCATGCTTTGCTCATTGAGTACTTTCCCACTTATGATCAAGCCTCCTTCAGTAGTCAGAAGTGGAGATTTTAGCAAATCACTTTCCATTTGAATGCAGTCCATTGCAGTCCTGGAGAAAACTACATGCATGCTTAGAGTTTGCAGTTTGTATCACTGAAGGCCTGTTACTATCAGAACCAGTGAAGCATAGCTGAAATAAGTATAAACTTCTGTAATTCTGAATTCATAGAGACTGTCAAAAATTTTACCCTAAAGATCTGATTTGGTGGGTACTTTTAAAAGAGCCTCTAGGTTAGCTGTATCTAATAGGGGCTAAAGTGCACTTCAGAGCATAAAACTAATGCAGTAGGTGAAAATTATGGACAGTGAGAAATCTTTGTTCTTATTATTAGGTTTGGACATGAATTCTACCTACATGAACACCTTTTTGCACTGAATGGAATTAAGGCAGTTTGTAAGATACAGGAGAGGAATGCCTAGACAGGCCAGCTAGCTTGTGACTATCACATACATTGTACTTTTGCCAAGGATCTGGCTTATACCCTGCTCAGTTTGTTCTGTTTGGAGTATTACTGTGATGGACAGGTAGACAAATTCTTTGGATTATGCAGAATGTAGCTGCGCAGGTCATCTGTTATTTTACATAACGCAAGTGTACATGTTGCACCTCTGCTGTCAGTGACTGCTGTCTGAGCAGAGCTCACAGAGCTCATTGCTGTTTTCTGAGGAGAAGGCCTGTTTTTCATTTTAATGATTCAATTTTCCATGGAAAACGTATCGTTTTGCTTATTTTCATTCTGCTTGTCTTCCTCTTACTTGAATGCTTTTGGGAGGGCTGGAGGGGTCTATACTGATTCCCTGGTGCATGACTTGCATTGAATGCAAGACACGAACATTTTGCCAGAGATTTTTCCACCCAAGAATTCAATAGACAGGCAGAGAGGAAGACTGTCTTTCCCTGACCAGGTAGGTGCTACTCTAAGACACATACTACTGAATAAGTAACTGGTGGTGAGCACTACAGTAACAGAACTGTTGCCTTTCTACACTGACTTAATGTCCTGCTTTTTAGCTGGGGGAGATTTCTGGGAAAGCAAGAGAAGTCTCCTCCCGCAAAACCCCTCCACTTCTGCATAATTATTTCCTTTGAAAAATTAGCTTCTCATTTTCAGCCCCACTCCAGAAAAGCTTCCAGATCCCCCTGGAAGCTTTGACTTCTACAGGCTCAGGGGACCATGGCAGTACTGCTTTACCCTGGCTGCCACGGGGGGCCCTGAGCCTTGCACACACCCTGGCAGTTCACACCTCGTTGGCACTTGGCCCCTCAGCCCCACAGCCCAGCCCCGCTCAGCAGATGTGCAGCAAAGGGCTGCAGCTCTTTCTGAGGCTGTCTGGCAGGGCAAGCCTTTGGTTTGGTAGAGCCGAAAGAGACGCCGTTTGTGTTAGCTTGAACAAAAGAATATAACTGCTGTTTATTGCCTTGTTTTTCAGGGAAAGCCTTAACTATGTTCAGAGACTCAGGGAATTTCCACTATTTTTCTCAGTGCTCCCCCCACTCCCTTGGCCTTCAGACACACACATTGTGTTGTTTTGACGTAATTTCAAGCAAATATTTTGCCACCGAGAGGCAGTGCAGGGTCACAGAGGTCCTCCAGACTTGGGCTTCAGGCTTTCAGCCCTCCCCAGTAAACAATAGCTCCATAACTCATTAAAACTCCCTTTTGATTACTTTTTCCTGTTTCTGATTGTTTTGGAGCAGCAGGGGTGGATTCCACGTTCAACAAACTTCTTTTTCCTGCGGCTAAATTTAAATGTGTCTGAACTGAAAGGATTTGCTAATCTCTTTGGCTATAACTCCATCAAATAGAAATTACTAATTTAAACAAGATTTAGACTATTTCTGCATGCTACAAGGGAATTTTGACTTCGTTTTGCAGAATAATTTTCATGTCTAGGATTTTTATTTAACTGTCTCTTTTCTTTTTTTTTTTATTTTTTTTTTTAGACAGAAAAGTTACTCAGACCCTAATATTTTCTCTCTTGGTTAATGTATTCTCTTCATTTTTGGATTTAGTAATAGTCATATTTCCCCATTGTGGCCTGCATGAAACCAAACTGGTAATTTTGCTTATCTCCTATTTTCTTCAAATTCATTCATTATCTCCTGCTTCATATAATTGATTCAGCACTCCTATTTCTGTCTCTATTCTCTGAATACTTTTTCACTGCATGGTTTTCTCCTACTTGAAAGTCACCTGATTTACATGATCTACCGATGAATCTCCCTCCCTCAGCTGAATTTCCCGACAATTTATGTGTTCCATTTTTTATTTATAGCAGGAATAAACTCCTGAATTGTTTTCAGCAACCTCTAGTTTCCTTGTAGGTCAGATATAGATTAATAAATTAATTATTTTCTTTGATGGACAGCAAGGAGAAGTTAGGAAAGTGAATTGCAAAAAGATCCTATTCAAGGGAAAAATACGTGCATATTTATCCATCCGCATCCTTTTGTCACCTACACTGCATGCACATACCTAGACACTAATCTGCTCACTCTGTATGAATTTACCATGAAACTTGCTTTTTAGATAGAGTGCAAAAAGTGATAAAATAACCAATTGAAATGTAATCTATATAGCATAGGTCCCTATGTGGATTTAATTGTCAAGACAATAACTTAGTTCAGTCATTTTTAAAACCACAACTAGGATCTCTGGGAGAACAAAGTATGAACATGTATAAAAATGCAGTGTGTCCTTACAACCTCCTTGGAAATTTGCTGTTATTATTCGTTAATCATGTCAAAGAAACATATATTTTTATAAGAGCGGACATCCTAAACAAAAGTGAAACAGACTCCAAAAGCAGATAAATACTGTTGGGTATCCCATCCTTCAGTTCGTGACTGCCCCTCACTTCCCCTCATCCTCCTCCCCACTCTGCCAGTTTGTTCTTTGTTTTTTGTTTGTTTGATTTCCTTCTGTTGCCATTAGCTCAGTTTTAAGCACTCTCTGAGCAGATCAACTGTAAAATGACACAGTGTAGTAGATCCTAGAGCACACTCAGCACACTAGAAGGCAGAATGACAACAAGACGCTTCCTGGAAAGAATTCCACAGCTTTTTCTTTCACCAGCTACTAAAGCTGTCCTTTGAAAGATAATCCAGGGACAAAGACAGAACTGTTCTGTCTGTAGTAAGTGCTGTATAGTCCTGCAAGGTTTGCTGCCCTGATGGTATCTGCCCATAAGGACTGTGGATTGAGGTTTAATAGACAAATTGGGTATCATCTGCCCTGAGTTTCACAGAAATTCTTCCTTAAACCTCCTGGAGAGATCAAGAGTATAAACTGGTGCCCTCCAGAGGGATGAATGACTGCCACTGGGCAAGTACACAGCTCTTATGTCCTAATAGGACATGCATATCCTCAGCAAGTTTCCACTGGCTTCACCAAAATTGCACTGTAAGAGAATTTGGCCTTGTGCTTGTCTTCCAGACATCTTCAAGGACCATGCCCCCAGCATTACATGATTTTGTATTATGTAATAAACCCCAGTCAAATCTTCTGATGGGTGAAGTCAGCATAAGTGACTGATCATGGTAGATGATAGATAATGCATCTACCATATTGGCATGTCCTGTAAGGCAGCCTTACAATTCCTGTGTTGACAGCCTAGTTTTAAAGATTATGAGCTTTTCATAAGGTTCAACTGAACTGGCAGGCCTATAAATTATAATTGGCTTACTGTGTATAGATATTTGCATGCAGAAGCATGGAATCTTAGAATCTCCTGAGCTCAAAGATTGCCACCAGGATTATTGAGTCCAGCTTCTGGCCCTGCACAGGAAACCCCAACAATGCTACACTGGGATTTAGAGCGTTGTCCCAACACTTCTTGACCTCAAGCTTAAGGTCGTGGCCATAGCCCTGGGGAGCCTGTTTCAGTGTTCAACTACCCTCTGAGTGAAAAAGGTTTTCCTCATTTCCAAAACCTCCCCGGACTCACATGCACTTGTATGTATTTATGCACATACAGAGATTATCGTGTGCATAAATGCATACATAGATATGCTTATGCAAGTATGCACTAATTGACAACTATTTTTTGAGAAGATTTGAAGAAAATAAAATGCATATGCTGTCCCAAAGGAACTTTGACAATTAAAAGGGAAATAATTCTTTTCCTGGAACTGATTTTCTGTGTTTTGATTTTTGGGGGGCTTATTATGTATGACTGGGACTCATGTTTTTCTGGAATACAATTTTAAAAAAGCATGTCTCAATTTCTACGGTTTAATCTGTTTTCCTCCTTTTGCCTGGGAAGTTTGAAAGCCCAATGCCTGATTATAATTTTCCAATTGGGAATGTGCAAGTTAGTTGGAAAGTTAGGGATAAAGCTCATGACTAGAGCTTTTCCATTTCAAACAGGTAATTTATATACAGCTGTTGGAGAGAAATGTCTCCCACTATAATCGTCAGTAGTTCTGCTGAAGTCAATGATGCTCGGTTGCTCTTCCCATGCTGCATTGGGAGCCAGAATAAAAATGTGGAGGCCCCTTCTCTAATATTGTTGAAGATGGTATCATCTTACAGCACTAAATGAGCACTGTTAAGTGCCTGAAATTTACTACTGGCAGCTCCAAATGTCTTACAGCGGAGGAAAACTCCAGTGTAAGCCATAGGGATACTATAAGCCCCACAGCAAAGATATGTGTGTTAATACCCTTTCTAGTAAAAGCAAAATCTTTGTCATACTTCTCCAAAGTATACAAGGAGTTGTGAATAAAATTCTATAATCACCTTCTATATTCACTAGTTCATCATATTTTTTGCCTCAGAAAAGTCATGTGCCTCCACTGTAAACTGGACACATTTACCATTTTGCTTTTTCTTCAAGGATGAAAGGGAACATCTTTCTGCACAGCCTGGAGGTGGTAGTGCTTCAAGTGCTTTTAAACTAGTGGGTTTGAAATCTGAATGGAAACTTAAAAGTCACCTTGACATAATAGCACACTGAGATATTGCCGCTTCCACAGTATGACTTGTTCCTGCCCACATGAATGAGCGTGGTTTTCTTGTGGTGATCTTCAGGGAGATACGTTTTATTTATATGTCATGCCTCTGGCATGACAAGTGATACACTACTGCGAAGTGTGCTGACAGAGATACAGATTTCTGTATAAACAGAGATGCACGATTTTTTATTTATAGTCAAGACAGCCTCATATGAAACCTAATGAAACACATTGGTAGTAAGTTAATGACTTGTGAAGATTTGTGAAGTCAATAGCATTGTGTTTTTACATTTTTTCTTTTCTTTTTTTTT
>VZTB01016936.1:0-10056 GCA_013397245.1 Thryothorus ludovicianus | reverse complement strand
TTTTTCGGCTACTCCCGATATAGAAAAAAAGAGTATGATGCTTCCATATGTGTGGATGTTGAGAAGGCTTGGGTTTAGCCTCAGATGAGGAAACAGGGCAAGATGCAAATATCTGTACCTTAGACATACAGCCAGTTGAGACTGAAGGAGTATAGCCAATCTTCATCTCCAGAAAGATGAGCTTAGGTACAGTGGCTGTAGATAACCTCAGACCTCCTTCTTACCCTGAGGCCAAGCCCAGAATGCAGGAACTCTTTGATCCAATTTTAATGTCTGGATTTAGCTCACTTCAACTGCATTAAGGACAGTTCTCCTCCTGTAGCAGACCAATTCACATATTAGATTTCCAAGCTAAGTTAGTTTAGCTAAGTCAGCTTCCCAAGGAGCACCTCACATGCAGTGTGACACTAATGGATATCCAAATGTCTGCGTACCTCTGCGAGAAAAGGAAAACCCTGGTGTGGGTTTTTCCAGGTAAATAGAACCCTTTTGGTAACCCATTTTTTTACCTGGAGTAGATGATGAGGCAGGTTGAAAAGCATAGAATTCAGCCAGGTAAGGACCCAAATCCAGCAGCTTGCATTGTTTTAAGAGCCTGAAGAAGAAGTTCAGGAGCATCACTGTGAGTAAGGCTGTTTGTGGGACTGAAGAAAGAGACATATTTGTGATTCCTGCAGGTTTGTGCAGGTTCAAAAGGACTTGTGAGCATGAATGTGACTCAGGTGTTCAGGCTGGGACCTGATAAGGCATACTGACCTGAGGAGTGCAATAATGATTTACTGAGGAAATATTCAAACAAATAATGTAAAAAATTTATCCATGACAAAAAAAAAAACCCAACCCACCAACCGAAACCACAAACAAAACAAGTCAATCCTTAAGTTTGCTTTCTCTAAAAAGAGTACACTTTTCCAAACAGAGAGGAATGTATTTAGATGACCCCGTCATAAATGATTCAAGGGAGTGTCAACCTACTGGCTCTGCATTTCGATGTCCAGGGCTAGCTGTAGTCTCTTTAATGGGAAATTGTCTCTATGTCTACCCATGAAAGAAGCTGTACAGCAACACAAAACACTGAACAATGTTATCCTGGGAACAGTTTTGGCCCCTATATCCTGTAAGTCACTTGAAAGTGGATCCAATGTCTTCCAGCTTTTGTATCTCTCACCAGCCTAGACCTTCACGTTCTGGAGAGCCTACAAATCCAGCCCAGCTACACAACCTCTCTGTTGCCTCTCTTGCATACAGTACTTTGCTTGGAGTCCTTGCAGTCCACAAAGTGGGTGCCTTGTACCAGTGACCAGACCATCTACTGGGCATATGTCCACTGATTTTAATTGGTTTTTGCGTTTGATTTTTATTCATTGAATATTCAGAACTTCTCAGTGTCTGTATTATAAACTCTAGTTTTTCAAGAATTTACAAACTATAAAAATCTTCCAGACTGGAAGTTTGATCATGTGCTTCTAGTTCAGTAGTGAAAAGTTGAAAAATAAAAACGGTCACTTTGGCTGTCTTCAATAAATGAAGAATGGATTTCCCACCTGTTCCACACTGGTTTTGGTGAAACATTAATCCTGGTGTGATTGTATTACATAAATTCATACAATTAATGTATTTGAGAGCTTTACTACTTTGTAAGAGCATTGGTGCAGTTAGCCAAACTTATTTCTCAATTTAGTGTTTTGTCTAAAAGCCTATGAAGAGGATATGTGGAAGATTGGTTTCACCCAAGCTAAACTAGTATTTACTGCTTTGGGCAAGAAAAGAAATCCAACTCAGAAAAGGTCATCTCAAAATCCATCCAAAGTGCTTCTTTTAAACTTGAATGAAAGCTTATTTTTTTATTTTATGCAATTTTATGTCTGTCATAATTTCTTCCAAAGCTTTTAGTTCCACTTTCAGGACAGCTATTAAAAGGAAAATTCTCCTTCAAATTGATGAGTTGAAAACATTTTTCTCGGGGAACACTGAGAGAAAACATTTTTGAGTTTTTTTATGGTTTTTGGTTTCTTTAAAAGGCATTGAATATTTTGGGGCTTTTCCCATGTTTTTAGAGAGGTCTTCCTCTTAGATTTATCTTTAAACTCATTTGTCAGACCTGCGTAAATCTAGTAGTTTGCATAAAGTTTCACTTTTTGCCTGATTTGTTACCTTTAAAAAAATTAAATAAAGATAACCATTCAGGTGCAGTTGTTGTCAAAGGCACCTAGAATTAACAGGTCCCTCTTATTTTAATACCTCTCTTACATCCGTATTTGAAGTAGATTTGCAGTCTTTTATAGCTTAGACAGTATCTTGAGCAATCATCCTATCCTAAGCATGAAGTCGTTCTACAGCCCCGCCCTCTATCGTGCCTGGTCTCTGACAGCCCCCGCCACCTCCCTGCTGCTGGATGAGCGACCCAAAGGTTGCAGCTTGCATTCTGCTGCAGGGCTAGAGGGGGAAACTGTTTCACTGACATTTCTATATTTGTCTATAGGGGCAGATATCCAAGAGAGGTGTTAGTGAGTTCTTTAGTCTTAAAGAGGTAATTTCCACTGCTGCTGCTGTCCTGCATCTTGTGCTGGAAAGCAGTGAACTTTCTTTTGCATACCTGAGGAGTTCAATATCTGAATGGCAATCCACCTGCCACTCCTCATTCCCTGATTAATTTCCTGTGCAGCTTTGACCTCATAACAACAAGAAGGTTTGACTGCCTCCGTAAAGATTTTTGAAGGAAAACTCATGAGAAGCATGTGATGTAAATAATCTGCAATTTACGCTCCAAAGCCATACAGTTGGCTTTGATGTTGAGAACACAAATCTTCCCAGAGATTTGCTTTAGACCAGACTGGAAAATCAGATCAGCCATTTTTTATGACACAGATCAGACTTTGTGGAAGATTTGCCCTTGTGTTTGCCTTGGCAACTTGCTGTTGAACATGTGCGCTACTTATAATCCGAATGAATTGAAGTGTACCTTGAGCATTCAGGAACAGACTCTGTTAGCAGCTTGTGTTCAAAGTAAAGATTGCTCCACTCCAGTCTGTATTATGGAAGTGAGAGTGAGTCACAAGGCTTCCTGGGAAAATCCAGATTATGATTATTTGCATGAAAATAAAAACTGATCTCAATTCTTCCTAGACAGCTCTTGCCAAGGAGTTGAAATTCCTTGCATCAAAACAGAGTAGCAGCTCCCCACAGACAGTGTGGTATTTATGTGGAAAAAAATTGTTAGGAGCCTATGGTGCTTTGGAGGCAGTAGACTGTCTGTGATTGCCCTTGTGAAGATGTTCACGGGCCATACACAGAGAAATGCAGCTGCCATCTGCATCCCAGGTAGGAAAAGGATGACAGTGACAGTCAGTGGAGACATGACATGGTGAATGAAGAGGCCAAAACAGTTGAAGATCTTCCTGTAAGGTTGTCTCATTTCTTAGATCTGAATCTATGTGAATTTCATCTTATTCCTAACTGCTTTATGAGGTATCTCAGTCTATGTAAACAGTAAAGCAATAATAGCAGATCACAATGCACTCATCAGAGACCACGAAGAATAATAGCCTATGAGCTAAGCAACAATGCCCTCTCTAAACGATATAATGCTTCTTGCGGACAGGAATATTAATCACCCCAGGAACTGACAGGATCTGATGGGAGAGACTGTTATTAATATTATCTCCCTTAGAAACATTTACAATGGTAATAGTAATTTTAACAATGCTGGAACAAAATTAACTGGGTTGGCTAGCTTTGTAGCAAATGGGAACACTGGGGAAGGCAATAAATAAATAGAGAGACTAAATCATGAAGGAAGTGGACCAGATTTCTCTGCTGACAGCTCAGACGTGATAAGGAGCGGGGGGGGAACTTTTTGTTTTAAAGGTTGTATTTGTTCCATCAATTGCCAAAATCCTGTTAAAAGTCTAATTCAGTGTCCTGGGTCCTAAACCAGGACATTCAATTATCACGGTTTTGTTGCTGTCCAGAGACTGAACCTATGTATTAGAGAGGCCTTATATACAATTTCTGCCACAAGGAATGTACTATGATTATATTATTCTAATCTGGCTGGTTCCCATGGAGTCTCTGAAACCAAATCGTATCAGGGGTAGATGAATATTAACAATCCCATCTCTCTCAGGAGAGCTAATAAAAGAATGGCGATCTCACGTTTAGGTTCACCACAAAGAGCTTTGAAATGGCCATGAAATTATTGACATCAGTTCTCAAGAGTCCTAGTTCAGTTAATCACTGCTTGGCTTGAGCACAAGTCTTTTCTATACCTGTGCCAAACCTCAGCAAGTTTACAGTGGAAATAATGAATTTGTAAGCTAAATAATGAGGCATGTGTCAGAAAGAGAACTGTCATAAGGGTTTAGTAGGAAAACAAAGCGCCAAGAGGACTGCATTTGATTCCGTCCTTTGTTGCATTCTGCTTTACACAAATGTGCCATCTGCCTTAGAGTATCATATACCAATTAATAATGAAAAATCAGGTAAAACGGAGCAGTACTTTAGGCAGATGGCAAATTGCCCAACAACTGTTAAAAAATATTAAACCAAATAACTCTGTGGGTTAAGATTTAGCTCTGAGTACCCAGTATGAGACATTCAAGCTATGCTGATAGGTGTGACTGGCAGTGGGTCCACTGATGGTGCTTTACATTCCCAACTGGAAAACTATAATCAGGCAATTTGGCTTTAAAAGTTCTCAGGCAAAAGGAGGAAAAAGAAATTAAATTGTAGAAATTGAGATGTGTTCAAACCTTTCTTTCTGGACCAATTCTCCTTAATAGCAGTATCAACTAAAGAGAAATTTTAGGCACAGAAAATAGTTACCCATATATGAATTATCACTGGACAGGGAGTGGTAAGACCTTTATTTAGCTACTCATGTAAACAAGATGCTGGTCAGAAATTCTGAAAAAAACCCCTCTCCCTGGTTGCCTCCATTCCAGAGCTTCATCATTTAAAAAGGGGGATAATACTACTGTTCCAGCCCCTACATATTGATGACTGAGATGGATATCAAGCTTCATTCAAGCTTTTAATAGACTGGCATGAGACTTTGTTGTTACTATGGCCTGATACCTCAGTTCTGAAGAACACCTACTTAGGACACTTTGGTTAAAAGGATTTTCTATTGGAAAAGGACAGTTTGTCTGAAATGCTTTGAGGAGGGAGAGGGAAAAATTATGGAAATTAATAACACGTGACTTTTCCACAAAATAAACTTCTTTTAAAATGAAGGATGTGACTAGGATGGCTGTGCAATCCCTACTATCAGTCTCTCTCCTGAGCACAAGAAATATCACATCAGTTAAAACAGACAACAGTGGCTACTCATTATTTCCTACTGTCGGCTTGGCATGGAGCTGATTGTAGAGCTAGAAAATTCCCCTTTGCTTTGCTTGGGTTTTTCCTGGTCCCACATGGATACTCTTCTAACTTTGCCAGTTAGTCAAAAATTGTAAGACTAGGTCCTGAAAAACTGGTTGCCTAATGTGATGACTAAAATCTGAAACCAGAGTCAGTGACCACAGAGTGATCCTATGGATAAGCCATGCAATGGACTATGCCTCTTTTGAATAAACAAGTCTCTCTTCAGCCAATATCTCCAGTTTCAGCACAGCATGTGCATGTGCCAAAAAGTATGCATGATGTTATTTTCCGCTTATAGTTGCTGTGTTCTTTTTTATCAACATTATCAATAAGCTTGAATTAAAATGTGGCTTCAATCCTTTAATACTGTAAAATGAGGTGACATAGCAGACATGAGATACAGGCATATTTTCACTTGGAAACAGCACTTTCAGCCCCTCCACTGCAACAAAAGCTACATCACAGAACTGCAACAAAAACCTTTCCAATGCCATAGCAGATCTTTCACTCACTACTTCTGACTCGCCATCTGTTTTGAAAAGACCTAAGCAAGGAGCCTTCACATGTGTTCCTTCTCTGCTCCTTGACACAAGTAGGTCAGCCAAAGAAGGAAAACCCCTGCCAAAAACAGGAAGGCACTAAGTAACCACATGAGATGCCTGTGACTCTCTCGGACGGATAGTCTCTGTTTGGAGAGAAAGAAGCTTCCAGGAGCAAACACCTATCATTCTTACTCCACAGTAATATTGTGAGTTCTGGAACTCCAATCCAGCAACAGCTCAGTACCCCTGGTACTTCATGTCAAGAGTCACAGCTAATATTCTTGCACTTAAGAGCTATCAAAGGAGCAGACAATACCGGAAATATATTGCCCATAGAGCTTCCCTCTCCTTCACTGTGTTCTGGTTCTTGTGACCTTATAGTGGCCCCCCTATATATTTTTGCTCTTGGGAGGGAAACGTCTCTATGAGGACAGAGGGTGTGAGCAGCACATTGCACAGGATTATGTTTGTGTTTCCACCTAGAGGGGCTTGTCTCAGATGGAGAGAAAAATTTTTAAAGAAGGAATAGGAAAGTAAAGAACCCAGCATAAAAAGAAAAGGACCTTTTCTGTGTTGATTACTCCTAATGTATTTTTTCTCATGATTGCTAAATATGATTGTCTTCTCTTCTAAAGAGTTTCTGTCTTTTAAATGGAAAAGGAGGTTTAGTTAGCTTTTTCACTCACTTGCAGCCTCTGTTGTAGTTTGGCAGTATTTGAAGATCTTTGTAAAAGAGTCTTGAGCCAAAGTTAAATGTTGTGCTCCAAAGCCACGCCTATGAAAACGTGTTCTCTTCACTTTCTGCTCCATCAGGTTCACTTACAGTCTTCTGGGAAGAAACAAGAAAATCAGTAAATTCCTATGGGGCAGAGAGCTACTTAAGCAGTGTTGAGAGCTGACAGAGGCATAATGAGGAATGTGCCCAGGTGGCATGTGCCATAAAATTGCCGATGCCAGAAGAATTTGCATACCTCCTCTCACATGGTAGGAAATAGCTTTATGCTGGCAGGATGGTGATTGTGAGAAGTGGCATGCTTCATATCAGAGAAGCTGCTTGGAACCCCTGCTCGTCCCAGCAGGTCCATACTTAATCTCCAAAATTATGCTCGGATGAACAGAGGATCAAGAAGTGTTCTTGACTGGTAGTGATGTCCTTAAAAGAAGGTGTTATATTTTCCTGGCAAGAGAATGTGGAAAGGCTGCAGGCAGCAGGATGAGCATGTGCTCTGAAATTCAGATCTATCTCAGAAACAGGTTGTCTAGTTTTGACACTCTAGACCACTGGGAACAGGTATTAAAAAGAGAGAAGTAGGAATTAGGCACAGACCTATAGTAATTTTATTTTCATGGTCTAATCTTAAGGCCCTTAGATCCTGCGCTCCTCCTGGAGCCGTCCATCTCACTTCTTTAAAACCCTCCTCTTATTCCCCAGCTTTCAATGGCCGTGAGTTATGGCGATGAGGAGAATGGCTTTGCCTTGCCCTGCGAGAAAGAACACAACTTCTTCAGCACTGTCCACCCTCTGCCATCTCCAAACTGTACTTTTTTATCATCGGACTTCAGCTGCAGCTTTCAACTGAAAACTAAAAGAATTAGATATGAGAAATACCTCAACCAGGCCCACTCAAACAGGGACAAAGCAATCATCCCTTAGTGTTCAGGCATAGCCTGCTGTATCTTTGCCCACTGCAGCACCAGCCAAGGAATTCATGACAACTTACTACTCAATGTTGAATTAAGATATTTTTTCTGCATAAATGAGAGAGTAGGTCTGTGACGTTGAGAGCTTTTCTTTACTTTGCAGTAATTTATTATCCTATTATTGCTGTTTGCAAACATCTGTGCTCAGCACTTCCATCCTTGTAGTAGTGAAATACTAAGTTTCCATAAACCCTAACCATCAGCTATAAACTCAATAAACTGCTGTATGCACTAATGTCAAATTGAAACCATTATTTGGGTGATTTATTTTAAGCGCATATGTGACAAAGGGGCCTATATAAATTACAGGCTGCTTGTATTTTTTTTTCTCTGTAACACTTGCAGTGAAGAGTTGGCACATTAAAATGTGTTTGGGTGTTGCGGAGGGTTTTCGTTCAGGTTTTTTTGTTTGTTTTGTGGTTGTTTTTGCTTGTTTGTTTGGGTTTTGTGTTTTTTTTAGACTCAGACAAACATAGGTAACCCATCAAAACTGAAAAGTGATGTATTTTTTACAGCTGGAATCTTGGCTTGGACGAAATGTCTTCCTTGTCCTTGTTTTGTTCAGGGCTCTCAAATCTGTTCTTTCTCAGTATCAGGTGCTCTCATTGCTACACACTCTTCCTAGCTGGAGATCAGGTTTTAAAAGAATTGTTGCTGGAAAGATTTAAAACTGTTTCTGTTAATGTGGTGTCCTCCATATTAGTAACATACTTTACTGAGAGTAATCAGCTAAGCCGTAAAATCGACGTTCCTTGGCTCCCATTCAAAGCAAACCTTAACCTCTATCTGCAGTAGTTATTTGAGATTTAATATAATTAGTACATGGAACTTCACTGCCAGCTTTGCCAGTTCTTTGTCTTTTTTTTTTACTCCACAGTTTTAAAAAGGTAGTTTTACTGTGACTCTTTCAGTATAATTATTTAGTGATTCAAGTGTAATTATTTTTCCTGACCAAGTTTAAATTGAAATTGGACTTGATATCAAAACACATTGATGGACCACAAATACAGTAAACAGTAGCTTGCTCTTTAGAATCATCTGAACCCCTGAACAAGGCCATCTTTTGAAACTTGTTTCCAGTTCAGTCTTTCTTTCAACAATCTCTTGCCTATTTCATGGCCTTTCTAAGTCAGCACACCTTATCTCAAAGTTTGCATACAGATGCACAGGGCCTTGTTAGCTTTCAGTCACTCCTTGGGAGTTTTGTAAAACTCCACTTCCCACAATTTACATATACATTTCTGCTTTTATTGACCTCAATATTTCTAATTCTGCCTGCAGCAGGTTCAGAGGCTCAGTGTCATCCCCAGGTGTACCTTTGCTGTGAGAAGCACATAGGGATACCCAGAGCTCCTTCCCAGTAGCTGGACACCTCCAGGATATCCTTTTCCCGGAGCTTCCTTGTGCTGGGAATAAGGAATGCCGGCAATTCTGGCAGGGATTGGGCAATGAACAAGCTCACACCAGTGCCAGTGTGGCAACAGCTGGGCTCAGCCTCCTCCCGNACAAGAGTCCAACCACTCCTGACTTCCAGAGCATCCCCTGCCACTGCCTTGGCACTCGCCTTTAGTGCTTGTTTTCAAGGTCAAGACAATCCAAGAAACAAATCCAAGTTCCTCCTTGAAGGAGGCCCAGTATGGTACTGACCTGTCTCAACAGAGTAGCAATACCAGCATGCCCTTCCTTGAGCAAAATTCAAGCTACTAAAAAGCCAGGGACACAAGAGAATCCTGCCTTTCCACTGGAGGCTACTGACCCAGCTCTACTGACAAGTGACAATTGGAGAAAGGAACCCACAAAGTCTTGAGAAATCCAAACACATGCCCCAGATGTTTTCCTGCTTGTATCATTCAGCTCCACGCTTACCTTGCAGAGTCTCCTGCCAAGTGTTTGCAGATGCTTTGCTTCTTGCAAAAACATTCACTAACCTTAAAATATTCACATCACCTTATTTTTTGAGGTTCTGAGAAATCTCATCCCATCATCCTGTCTATGTGTTCCACATGAGGGCTTCATGTAAAACAAGCTCTTTCCCTATCAGATCCGTTCTTAACCTGTTAAGAAGACCATGAGCTCACAGGTACTCACAGAAACTCTCTAATCACCATTCCCTGCTTCTCCCTCTGCCAGGGTCCCAAGGAATTCTGTGTCGGTTCCTGTCTCACATTTGCCAGGGACCTTGAGAGAGAAAGGCACAATTATTGCTGTTAATTATGGCCACAGACTTCGGGTTCAGCGTCGGGCTCAGGCTTCCGCAAAGAGCAGCGGACACACTCCTCACCCTGCTGGAGCTGCTTTGTCCATTCCCTGGGCTGCTCTCACAAACCCCTCCAACCGCTCCGCCAAACTCAGCATTTCTGCAGATCTACAAGAGAGCAGCAGNACAAGAGAGCAGCAGTTGATCCATGAGTGATTTCTACTGCCACACGTTTCCTACTGTCTTTCC
>VZTB01016935.1:28204-41526 GCA_013397245.1 Thryothorus ludovicianus | reverse complement strand
GTGAAGCTCTCCCGGCGCATCGGTGAGTGGAGCCCCGCTGCGCGGGGACGGGCAGGGCCTGGCCGCGGGGACAGTGGAGTCAGCGGGGTCAGGGCCGGGCCTTTGGGTCGGGGGTCCCCCCGCGGCCGCTTTCCTGACGGGCCCGCCCCCCTCCCGCGACCACGTGCCTCCGCAAGTACTTTTTTAAGCGTCATGTGCGAGGCAGGAAGCACACTATCGTAGATCCGTCAGAGTTGGAGGAGACCTGCGGGACCATCCAGTTCAACCACGCACCCAGGAGTGCCCCTGTAGCCCCTGGACCACTAAACCGCTTCACCCAGCGCCAGATCCAAACACCTCTTGAACAACTCCAGGGAGGGTGACTCCATCTTCCTGGAAAATACGTTTCAATGCCTGAAAAATTTCAAGCTGAAGTTAATTCTCCTCAAGGGGCAGGTGCTCTCAGGAGATAGAAGGTGCTCAAACTGTTAATAAGAACTCTAGAGAATAAAATATCATTTAATATGTTTGGAAAACAGGGGTTTCTTGAACGGCAGGTGTGCTGGCATAGGAAAAGCATTTGTCCTGCAAGGAGGGTGCAAAACCCTCAGGAAAATTAGAGAGATAGGCAAGCACCCACTGTGTGAAGTTTAACAAAGTGCCAAATTCTGCATCTAGGATGGGGCAACACTTGTTGTGTGTATAGACCAGGGAAAGAGACACTGGAATGTGGTGCCACAGAAAGGGTCCTGAGGCTCCTGGTCCATGGCAAGTGGAACACGAGCCAGCAGTGCCCTGGCAGCCAGGAGGGACAGCCCTGTCCTGGGGGCATCAGGGACAGCATGGCCAGCCAGGCAAGGGAGGGGATTGTCCTGCTCTGCTCTGGGACAGTTTTGGGTGCCATAGTGTAAGAAAGGCACTGAACCATTAGAGAGTCCAAATAATGGCCAGGAGGATGGTGAAGGGTCTGGAGGGGAAGCTGAGTGAGGAGCAGCTGAGACTGAGGGGATCCCTCATGAGGGGAAGCAAAGGGGCAGGCACTGATCTCTGCTCTGGGGTGACCAGTGACAGGACCCAAGGGAATGGCCTGAAGTTGTGTTAGGGGAGGTTTGGCTTGGTTATTAGGAAAAAGTTCTTCCTCAGAGGGTGGCTGGGCATTGGAACAGCTCCCCAGGGCAGAGATTACAGTACCAGCCTGATAGAGCTAAAAAGTGGAAAATGCTCTCAGGCACCAGGTGTGTGGCTCTTGGGATGCCCTGTGCAGGACCAGAAGTTGAACTCATCTTGGATTGGTCCCTTTCAACTCAACATATTCTGTGATTCTATGATTGTATGAAGAGGAGCACATTAGAGCTAGCTATTTTTTTTTTCATTTGCATTTTGTATGGAAAATTTAATAATTATAGTTTATAGATATTTTCATAATCTCAGTGACAATGATGGCCATGTTTGCATTTTAACACTGAAAATTGTAAATTACTATGTAAAGCTGATGTTGCAAAATGACTACACAGAAAGTATATTTATTTTGGGTTTGAAAACTATGACTGCTAGATCAATCTCCTAAATTTCTTTGAATTATTTACTAAACTTAGGACTTAGTTTTGTTATAAACACGATAACAAGTTTTATTAAAATTAATATTTGGATTATTTTAATTAATTTAATAAAAAAACCCGTAACAATCATGAAACCTCCAAACTTAGTTCCAGGATCATTTTCAGAAGAATTTGCTACTGGCTACCTCCTAGGAGAACTTCTACACAAATATGGTCTTCAGGATGACTTTAAACAATTTTCACAGAACAGGTTAGTACATATGGATAACATTTGGTGTCCTATATAAAGTAACCAGTCTCTTTCATAAAGTAGACAAAATATGTATTTTCTCAGCTAGGATTTGGTAATGCAGTGTAGGACTTATTGAGATTTAAAATATTTTTCAGTAATTCAAAAGCTAAATGTATTTGATCCATGAATTGATTTCATATTTCCAGAGAGATTGGTCATACTTCTTCAAGAAAATTATGCATTTTAATTGTAACTACAAAAGTATCAGGTAAGACTAAAGGTTTAAAAAGCCTTTCAAGGATGTTTCTAAGATTGGGAGTACTGGAACTCTGCCCATGATGTGGGTTGAGTAAGGAATACAGTGTTGTATTGTAGGGGTGACCATAATATCTTCACTAAAATGAAAACGTTGGATAAACATTTTGAGGCTCTGAGTGGAGATCTGCCAGAAGATCATATAAGAATTTATAGGTTTACAAGTAATCTGGTGTCATATCTACAATAAAGAAGAATGTAAAATGCGAAGTTGAAAAATCTCATGCAGATCTGTGAGCTTTTATAAATTGATGATGCAATTCATGAGATTGGCTTATGCTGTGTTTTGTCAGACCATTGTGCACGTGTACATCAAGAGTTCCAGGCTGTACAAAATCCTCTGTTTCTTCTGAACCTCTGCTTTTGTGTTCCTTGAACTTCTAATGTATTCACACCGGTTTCTATCCCAAGTCCCACCATACTGTAGGAGAGCAGGTTGAGCGCAGCTAATAAAGGCATCCAGCTGAAAGCAGTTTTGCACACCAGTTTTTGAACTCTGTTTCTAGGACTTCTAGATCTCTTAGGAATTTCTGGGATCATTGGAAAGCTCCAGATAATTCTTAGAATGGATACTGTTGCTGGGAAGAATAGCTTCAGGACCTTATTTGTTCTAGCAATCTCTAGCACCTTTTAACAAGTTTTCTCAATTCTTCTCAGTAAATAGGTGCTTTGAGCTCTTGTCCCAGGTGATTGGAGAGGTGTGTTTAGTGAAGATGTACTTCAGTAGGTGCAAGAAGTGATTGGAAACTCTACTGACATTTATGTGTGCTCAGCGAGGATGGGGTTGCATGACAGGGCGTGATATCAGTACCCACTGGAACAATTACTCACAGTGTCAGAGGCTTCAACTCGAATTTTTCTCTAGTGAAAGGAGTCAATTCTCCCTGTCTCAGACTGATGGGAGTGCCTTCATTAAGGAGAGGTGGTGGCTTTGCCTATGAAGGTATGTGCTCATGGAGAAGCTGTGATATTTCATCAGCCTGCTGCAGCAAAAGGTCAGTACACTGGCTCCTCTCTGAGACCCTGCAGATACAGGAACCTGGATCTGCAGCTGTGCCGAGGGAGAGGCAGGCAGAATTTATATGTTAGGAAATGGAAGTGACTGGGAGCTGGTGACTTATGTGAGGAAAAGGAAGGTGTCTGCTCCTCCTGCTGAACCACAGCTGCAGAACAGGTTCATTGCAGTGGTAGCAGATGAGTGCTGGTGGCACTGTGTAACAAAACATCTGCACGGGTGAAGTGTAAACCCCCCCAGAGCACCAGGGGGAACAGGTGGTGATAACAGTGGGACCTGAAATATTTTTTTAACGCATGTCTGCTGGTGGATGGGCTTGATGAGCTGTCCACTACAGGGATTTGCTTTTCCTCTTTCAAGAGGGAAGACTGCTAGGAAGAGATGGGATCCACCTGACCAAGTTGGACAAGGAAGTCATTGCCAACAGCCTGGCAAACCTGATGAGGATAGCTTTGAGCAAGGAATGAGTATTGATGGAGAGGTTTAGTCTTAAATGAGAGGAAGTGATGGCCTACACCAGCAAGCAAGAGGAAGGTGATCTGAATAAGAGCAGCAAAACAGTGCAGAAGGCTGCCCACCCCAAATGTATGCATGCAGTTAAGGAATGCTAAAAAGATAGGATTATGGGAGAAGCATNTAAATCACGCAACTGACTACTTCTCTGAAGCACGTTTATAGTAACTCATGCAGCATGAGGTTCAAACAGAAAATATTAGAGGCCCATGAGCAGTTGTTGGGTAATCATTGCAATCACAGAGTGGCAGTGGGGTAGCTGCCAGGACTGGTGCACTGCCATGGCTTGGTATAGGCTCTTTAGGATGGACCGACTGGGAAGGTGGGGACAAAGAGGACCTCCCCTCTGTGTGAGAGAGCAGGGAAGATCCAGGACCTGCCACTATAGTGGCCATTCTTAGTTGTCTTCCTGCATCAAAAAGATAGCATATGAACATGACTCCATTCATCAGCCTCTCTCTAATATTTTCAAATAAGTATCTGCCATGCTGAGTCTGAGATGTTTAATGTTTCCTCTATAAAACTCACACTCAGAAATCCTAAGTGCCTGAAACTAACAGGAAGTTCTGCCTCAGTCTTTTACCCTGTGTGATCTGGAAATCCTTCAAGGATGGAGACTACACTACCTCTCCAGGAAATTGAAATTTGCATTTATTTTATACATGATTGCCCTCATGGAAAGAAGGTCTTGTCTTAATATCTAGGCCAAAGAGCGACAAGAGGGGCTTTAACAGGTATCTCCATAGCAAAACAAAAGCTGGGAAAAATGTGGGCCTGCTGGGACATGCAAAAAACTAAGGTATCCTTAGGCCCTGAGACAAACAGGAAAGTCTGCAGCAGGAACATTTACCCATGGAGAAGGAACAGTTTAAGGAACATACAAATAAACTGGAAATGTGCAAGCCCTTGGGACATGATGACACATACTTACCTGGGCTGTGTTACCTGTCTGATGTTATTGCTGGGCCACTCTCAATGATGTTTGAAAGTTTATGGTCATGAGGGGAGTTGCTAGGAGCAGGAGACTGCAACTACTGCTCTTCTCTTCAAGAAGTGCAGGGAGGAAGAAGTAGAGATGTACAAGGCCGTCAGCCTCATAGAATAAAAAGTTAAGAGCTTCTCAGTGCATGTCAGATGATTTCTCACAAGAGGGCTCATCTTAACCTTGAATCAATGGCAGAAAAATGCTCAATATTTGTAAGCTTCAGTTCAGTGTATGTGTGTAAGAAAAGCATGGACTGTTACAGTGAGAATAATGAGCTCCTGGACAGTTTAATCCAGAAATAAGATGAATACTGTGTTACCAGAAGGTCTTCGGTTAAAATTAGGCATTTCTGTAAAATTATACTGGATCTTGGCTGACCTCAAAAGCTTGATGCTCCATGTGAAGGTACTATTGTGAACTCAATCAATAGAACAGTATAGAAAGCATGGTCTTCAGACTCAGACTGAAGTTATGGATATGTCTGGTGAAATTTGATGTGTGTTATAAACTAATACTTTTTTGTTATTTGGTTTTGCCCCCATGTATCTGTTGATCTTGAGTGCTTCTTCATAAGAACCTATGTATCAAGAGAAATATTAACCTGCAAGCCTATTTTAGTTTCAAATGTAAATTGCTCATTTAAAACATAGACTTTGTTTTCAAGACTGCTTTAGTCCGTGTTTCCATTTCTTTTTCTTGGAGAAAAAATAAGCTGAAATGTTGTAAGGATTGATAGACCATTTTTTGGTATTTTCTTATGTTTTAACTGGTGTCAGTTTGAGTGATTGATATGGCTAATGTAGAAACTTCATTGAAACTCTTTGTGTGTTTGGTGGATGATATACCATTAGCTGCAATTGCAGATTAGCTTTTGCTATTAGATGCACTTTGTGTGCACATGTATCAGAATTTACATAATCCAATGTGTTTTTTGTCTTTTCAAAAAGTAATGCATAGTAATCAATGCAGCTACCTGTACAGCAGTATAAAAATTAAGCCAAAGTGTGTATCACGTTATTTAAGGAAGTTCTCTGTGGGTTGTTTTTTTTCTCCTCCTATATTGGTATAAGTGTCATGATCATGCTTAATGCAGCAAGTTAGAATTGAAAATAAGTCTATGTTCTGAGGTTTTTTTGTTGTTGTTTTTACTCATTTAGAGGTGCAGATGCAAAAATTAACAATTTTTCTCGCCTGGAACCCACCCTTCACCTGCTTGGTGTGCAGTTTAATGAGAATATGGCTCAAGACATCATGACAAGACAGCATGGGGCTGCAACAAATCTTTTATATGAATTGTATATTGCTTTAGAAAAAAAGAGTAAGGCAAAGCTCACTGGAGTAGCTGTGGAAACAATGAGACCTACAGCAACTGCAAAGCTTAAGTCTACTGAAAGGGGAAATCAAGAGGTAACTAACTATATCTGTTTTGTATAAATACAAAAAAGGTAGCATATTTACATGTACCTTTCAAGTATGTTGTGTGCTTTCCCTCTCTGCTTTGTAAATCTCCTGTTCAAAACCCAGTACTTATAAGGAAAAAAAGTAGGTCTTTGCTATGTCTTATATAGTGGGATAGTGCAGCTTGTCAATATCAATAGGATATTGATTTTCTGTGTTCTGTATTGCTTTGCTTTGCTTCATTCTGTGTTACCTGCTCTGTTTTCAAGCTTTCTCCAGACTTAAAATATTGTAACAACAAAAGCTAGTAGTTCAGCAGCTGCCTTTGATGAGTACAGATTGCAGACTGCATTGCGGTCTGGGTATCAACTCAGACTAATTTCCCCTCCAGGAAACCTATTTATAACTATGTCGAGCTCTGTGCCACAGTGGTTTGGTTTGTTCTGTTACATGTCTCTCCAAATATTTATGCTGCACTCCATTCTGTGATAACCATATGCTGAGAAATATAAAGAGAGAAAATAAGGGGAAAAGAAAACATTTAAAAGGAAGTCAGTGTTGATGTGGTAGGTTCTGTTAAAGACTTCTTTCTTATTTACCATTATTTGTTATCAGGATGAGGAGTTTTTAAGGGTATATATAATGAATTAAATTCAGCTGGGAGAAATGTCACTTTTTTTTTTTTTCTGGCACTATTTCTGAAAAATCTCCTTCAAGCAGAAAGTTTACCAACAAGTGCAAAGATAGTGCCAAAAAGTCACCATATCCCTTCAGCTGTAAAGAGATAGTTTAAAGAAATTGAGCAACTGAGAGTAGGTCCTATCTTTAGAAAAGTTCAGAATGGCATTTGAATCATGGAGTAATTGAGGTTGGAAGGAACCTCAATTACTGGAACTTACTTAGTTTATCACCCCTGCTCCAAGGAAAGCCAGCTATAGCAGGTTCCTCAGGGCCTTGTTCAGTGGGGTTTTGAATATCTACAAAACTGGAGACAGTAGAGAAATGCTTCCTTACCTCCCCTGGTGCGGTGTGAGACAAATCCTGTGACTGAAGTACAACTAATGATGGCTACAGGATGTTCCAAAAGGACAGAAGGGAAATGAGAGTCTGGGGGTTTGCCCTCTGTATCAAGGTGGTTTGGATATAAAGAGTTGTCTCTGAGGGATAGATATGAGCAGGCTGAAAGCCTGTGGATAAGAATAAGAAACCAAAGCAAGAATTGGAACCCTGTGGCTGGTGTTTGCTACAGTCTTCCTGATTAAGGCAAGCCTATTTGACAAAATCTTGCTCCAGCTACAGGAGGCATTGTGCTTGTCTGGCTGGGCATCTTCAACTTCCCCAGCATCTTCTGGGAAAGTAGCACAGAGAGCTGTAGTCCATCCTGGAAACTCCTGTAATACAGGACAATTTCTTGAGCCAGGTAATAGACAGCCCTACCAGATGGAATCTGATATTCCATCTGTTGGTCTCCAATGCAAGTGAGATAATTGGGAACATCAAGACTGGAGGCAATCTGGGCTGCAGTGACCATGTGTTGGGGGGTTTTAGTCCTGAGGTATCAGGTAGGGAGTCAAGGTAGCTCTCTGACCTTCAAGAGAGCAGGCTTCCAGCTCTTTAGGGAGATTGGTCACCTGGGACGCTGCCCTCGGGGACAAGGGAGGAAAACAGAGGTGACAGATCTTTAAGGAATTCTTCCAGAGTGAGCGAGAGCTATCAATCCTTAGGAGCAAGAAATCATGCAAGAAAGACAAGAGACAGGAATGGCTGAGTAAGGGAACTGCTGAGAAAGCAAACACATAGACAGCTGGGGAAGTGAGCTGCTAAGAGTATAGAGATGAAGTATGATTGTAGGGGTGGAGTGATGAAGGCCAAGGGAAAGCTGGAACTGAACTTCGCAAGGGACACCAAAAATAACAGGAAAAGCTTCTACAGGTATGTTAAACAGAAAAGGAAGGTAGTTAAACAATGCTTGAAAACTGGTAACAAGAAAGGAGAAGGCTGAAATATTCAGCTTTTTTTCCCTCATTTTTCACTTCACAGTCCACAACCTCTTGAGTGGATGGAGAGCAGGCTGGGAATTGGGAGACAGGCTCATGAAGTGAGCCCATGGGAACATGATGAGGTTTAACAAGGCCAAGTGCTGTTGCTGCACCTGGGTGGGAACAACCCCCGGTATCAGCACAGGGCATGAACAGCCCCAGAGCAGCCCTGCCCAAAGGACTTGGGGGTGCTGGGGGTGAGAGGCTGGACATGGCCCAGCCATGGCACTCCCAGCCCAGAGACCCAAACATGTCCTGGGCTGCATCCAGAGCCCCGTGGGCAGCAGGGCAGGGAGGGGATTCTGCCCCTCTGCTCTGCTCTGCTGAGACCCAGCTGGAGCATCCAGAGCTGGGGCCCAGCACAGGAGGGACAGGGACCTGCTGGAGTGAGCCCAGAGGAGAGACACAAAGATTATTAGAGTGATAGAGCACCTCTGCTATGAGGAAAAGCTGACACAATTGGGATTGTTCAGCCTGGAAAAGAGAAAGCTTCAGAGTGACATAATTGCAGCCTTCCAATACCTTACGTAAGTGAAGGGAGCCTACAAGAAAGATGTATAAAAACTTTTTATGAGAGCATGGAGGAAATGGGAGTCTTCATATTTGAAGAAAGTAGATGATAGTAGTAGTAGTAGTAGTAGTAGTAGTAGTAGCAGCAATAGCAGTAGTATCTAATAGACTAGATATTAGGAAAAATACTGTGAGGAAGATGAGGCACAGGTTGCCTAGAAAAGTTTTGGATGACCCATGCCTGGACGTGTTAGAGGCCAGGTTGGATGGTACTTTAAATAACTTAGTCTTATTCCACATGTCCTCTCAAGGGACAAGAGCACAGCACNGCTAGTCCTGATTTTCAGTTTGAATGTTTATAGGTTTTTCTGTGTATGTTAACACAGAAAAACAGTTTAAAACAATGTTCTTAAAATTATCATATTTTAATATCTTTACTACTATTTCTGACTCTTCATTGCTTGATGTTTAATTTTAGCATTTGAAAATTTAGTGCCACATCAGAGTGACAGCAGATTTCAGAGTCTTCTGAAACAAAATCCAAGACGCTAACAGATAAGGGAGCTCGTGTGCATGTTGCAGAGCAGCTGAGAGCTCTGAACCTCCAAGAAGACCAAAGAGCCCAAGACATTGAAAAGGTGACTACTTACTTTTATAGACTTCTGAAGAAGTATTTTTTGAAGGTTATGTGCTTGATGAGTTAGTTAAAGCCAGTGTGAAGGCTTCCTGATTCTGTGCTATGCTCATGTTTATAGAAGAACAAAGAAAAGTGATATGCATGGAAATAAAGCCAATGTACTCTTAAAATGAGTACAAGATCTTAAAAACATTCCTATTTAAAAATCATTTTATGTTAATTTGAGAGTATTTGCATATTGTCAAGCATGAAAAATATTTATAGATTTGAAGACAAAGTGTACATTTCACAACTTGTATACATTTGAGATGTCCTTGTAAAAGAGTTTTGTGTCATTCTTCTTTTGTGAAGGAAAGATGGAGCATTTTACAAAAGCAGGAAAATGACAGGAGGAGTCTTGCTGTGGTTATTTAACTGTTCTATTGCCACTACATGAGCAAGAAGGAAAAATAAGTCCCTTCCTGTATCTAGAAAAGAAACTACAAGCAATTAATAAAATATTCAAAATAACATTTTAAAAGAAAAATTTTAATATGTCTTTTGATGTCTTATATATTTTTAACTGTCTTTGACTTCTCTGTATAAAAACTATTTTTTCTTCTTTATTCCACCTTTACCTGCCTGGGTGTCAAGTGCACTTTAAATGATTGTAATTTATATATTTGTTCCTTCTTGATTGTCTGTGCTAGTGTTACCTAATGTTTTACCTAACAGTATTCTCAGTTTCTGTACCAGGGAATTGCTATTCTCATTTTCTTTGCTGTATTCTGACCTGAAACGTGTACCATACTAGAACTAGCATTCAATGGAAGCCCTTAAAAGCCTATAAAGCACTGCTTATCTGCTCAAGTCTGGAGGCTGATAATCTCTTCTAGTTTCTTCCTGGAAGAAAATTTTCAGCTTAATTGTATTTGCTTCATATCAGCATTACATAGGAAGGAGACAAAAAGAAATAATGGACAAGATTCAAACAGCTGTTGTACAGATTCAAAAACAACCTTCAAGACCCCCTATAAAATTTTTTGAAGCTAAAAGATTCTTAAAGAAGAAAAGAGAAGCAGAGGTAATTATCATCTATATTGTTTTAATGTTAATTACATTAACTCAGACCCCATGATTTCTGGGAACATTTATGGTTACAAATTATGGTTACTGTACTTGCACCATCCTAAAGTTGCTGACTGTAAAAATTATATCAATTTAACCAGTGAAAATCGGGCTAAATATTTGCATAAATATGATTTTGCAGGTTTTTTTAAAATAAGAATTGTCTTGATGAAAATATTTTGTAATAAATAAATGCCATAAATAGGTAGTAATTTGATTGAGAGTACCTACAAGTCTACTAGAAAAAATACATTAGATAAAAACACTTATGTTTCTTTTTGATTTGTGCATGATAACGTTTTGCACTATAATGTTGGAACTGTTCTATAACACATTATGCAAGTGTCTGCTTCTTAAACTCTAATAACAGCTGAAATTGACAATGACCTTAAATCAAGAGATGTAGCAATTTTTGAAAAAATCTGCATTATCTTGTGCCAAAAAATTCACAGATCGTAGTTCAAGTTCATAGATTGGATTGTCATTAGGGATGCAGCTATTACCACTTTTTACAACTGGGCAAAAGTAAAAGATGTATTTAAATCTAGAGTTACTTGAACAGTTACTTGACAGTTACTTCAATAACTATCAGGGATACAGTCAAGCTACTAAATATAAAGCAGGTCATATTCCAGAGTATTTTGTTTCAAATCCACCTATGGTGAGAATTACATACTCTGCTAGAACCCTATGCAAAATCAGAAATATCCTGCAGAATGAACTGCTGCAAAATTCTAGGATTTTCTGGCTGGTGGAAGTACACGTAGCTAGAAAAGGGGAAAAGGGCAAGGAAGTGAAAGGTATAAGATGGAAATCATCTGGCCTTTATTCTTGGTGTAGCTGATGCTTAAAATATTTTCAGTGTAAGCATTTCTGTTGTACTAACATGACATAAAAGTAATTCCCTAGAATTTGCTCTATTGAACCTCTTTTACGTTGCTTTGTGAAGAGAAGGCAAACCTAAAATTCTGTGTTACATCTTCAGAATGTATACAAGGAGATAGAAAAATTTGAGAAGTCTCTGACAGGAAATGCCTCTGCAGTACGCAGCCGTGTGACTGACAGGTAACATTTGGATACTAAATTGTTACGAATAGGCTGGATCCTACCTCAGGTGTCAGCTATGTAGACAACTACTTGAAGAAAGAATAATGTCTCATTTAGTTTAAACTGTGATTATCCTTTGAATGAATGTCACACTAACCCTAATTTCAGGTCCAACACAGTTGCAGTGTTTAAGTTACCTTAAATTGTGGTAGGGATGGCTCAAGCTTCCTACACTATTTTGCCACGTGTGCAGCAAGAAAAGATTCAAAATGCATCTTTTCTTTGTTCATTTTTAGCCATTGGGACTGTAAGGTCAGTTAGCCTTGCAGCAAGATAGGAATGGTTGTGAATGTGCATACACAGTAACATTTCAAAGGGAAAAGAGGTAACTTTTATACTGAAACTTATCTGTATTTTAATTTATTTGTGAATAATTGTGAGTAATTTTAATTCGGTCACCTTAGTGATGTGCATACCCTGCTCAGAAGATGTGACACTCATGCATACTGCTGTGGATATTTCTGTGTGTAAACCTGTGATTAATTAACAAAATGTGCAAAACTTCTCAGAGTGTATGGCTATATTGAAGAGTAGCCTATCTTTCTTTGACATGCTATGAGCCATCCTAATTTCCTGTTTTGCAGGATTTGGTTTTGTATTGACAAGGAAACTAATGATCAGTTGGCTCAAGTTAGTGCTGGAACCTTCCTCTGGGGCTAGTGGACATTGTGGGGCACAGGTGCATCAAGAAGTAGCCACAGAGCCCACAGAATTATGTTCTACACTTGTTAGACTTGCACATAACTACACAGGCATCTGTATGAGAAGACCCTTAAGAATGGTAATTCCTATCTTTCTTTTTTCAATCAGCGATATGCAAGAGTTATTGCAAACACAGAAGTTTCAAGAAACAACTCTAGAAACTATACCAGAGATGAAAACTGAGCTTTTAAATGTTTACTCAGATGATGAATATATAAGGAAAATTCAAAAACGTGTAGAGGAAGATACATTTGCTAGAGAACAACGAGCAAAGAGACGACGAAAAATGCTAGTGGATCAGCTAGCAGTACACGAGGCTCAAGAGGTAGGAAATCGTATGCTGAAGTACAGAGTCCATGTGCATTTAATTAGTAATCTAAAATGTGCTTACAAATATGAAATTACTACTTCTGGAAGGCTGAATAAAATTTGAAGAGGACTTAAAATTTGAAAGGGACTTAAACACACTTTTGTGTTAACCCTTGAAAAATGTGGAAGGGTGGCTGTTCTTCATCACCACCCTTATGTCATACATCATACTTAAAAACTTAAAAGGTTAAAATTAGGGCAGCAGAACAAAGATTATTAAAAATCTATAGCATATATGCCTTCTATTCCCTTCCTCCCTCCCCAAAAGTTGGACATCCTATGGTATCAAAATATATACTGGTTCTAAAGAAGATTCTTATTTAAAAACAACAAAACATGGCAGTCCTTGTTTGACAACCTGTATTTACAAATGTGTCATATGGAGGTTTTGATCTGGACGGATGAATTCTGAAATGGTTGTGCTGGGTGATACAAAGAATCAAAATTTTATTTGCAGGTCAGGGATTTGGAGTTTGATGTGTTATGAAATAGATATGTCTCTGGAGAATGTCTGTGTTGTGTCTAAAAATGAATGTTGCAGATTATTACGTTTGAATCCTGTCCCATAAAGCACAAGGCTTTTAGGATTCTTCTTCATATATTCCTCCTTTCAAAAGCAGCTTTTAGATTTCTAATTTCACAGATTGTCTCTTTTATGGTGATTCTATCAAAACACAGCCTTGTAATTTAATGGATTTTTTGCTTTCTCATTATTTTCTGTTTTAGCATTTCCCTGTGAGTCCTTAGTTTAGATCATATATGTTGAACATATATAGCTGAGCCTATCTCTACTGCTAATACTACTTCTGTTACTACTAATATTTCATAATAATAGCATTTCAAATGTGTAGCATC
>VZTB01016935.1:3089-24659 GCA_013397245.1 Thryothorus ludovicianus | reverse complement strand
TTTCATTTATAGATAAAGTTATGTGAGGTGTTTTGCCCTCTTTTTCACAGACAGCTGATGAAAAAATAAACTAGATGGAAAGAAAATACAAGTGATACCTTATTTTGATATGTTTTGGGGTTTTTCTGGGGTTGGGGTTTTTTTTGTTTTTGTTTTAATTACAAGTAACTGACTTTACTTGTGCCTCTGGTTTTAGAAAAATGAATTTGAGATCTTCAAATCAGATCACAATTTAAATCCTTAAATTTTATTACATTTTGTAGCAGTTTTGATGCATCAGAAGCAAATTTTCAGCAAATCAGAAATTTCATCTAGAATTCTGCTGTAGCATTGTTATTTGGCTGTGATTCTTATAAGACAAGCTGATGCTTTTGTTCAGGACTGAAAAGGAGTTTTAGACTGTGATAGTGAGGCAAAACTTTAGGCTAGATTAGGCATTAATTTAGATACCAAGAAGAGTCTGGAGAGGTATAGCAGTGAGAAGACACTATTACGTTTCAAGAATACTTTGAAAAATAATGATTCACAGCCTTGAAGTGTCTGTGCACACAGACCGTGTCTCAGACAATGGCTCAGAATGATTTTCCTTTAGTACTGCATAATGTAATTATATTCATGTCTTATTACCCGGAAGTCTTATATTTTGCTCTGTTCTGAATTCTTCCTCAGTCCCAGTGTGCTGAATAGGGAAAAATGGAGAAGATAATTACTCAATTTCCCCAAAAGTAGAAAAAATTTCTAATCTATAGAAAATAGATTGCTCTGGGATGCTGTGGATTATCACTGAGAATGAGGATTGGTGAATAACAGAGTTTAATGATTTGAGGAAAGGGTATGTCTTCAGATAAGAAGCTGTTGTTTTAAATAGGCTGCAGTTTCTTTGCACACAGGAAATAACCACATTAAAATGGAATTAGTCTGACCAGACATATTTTTACTGGGTGTCTCAGTCAAGATGTATTTTGAATTCTTACATAGTTTGTGAAAATTGTACTAATAAATAGACGTGAATGTTGTGCTGAATTTTTGTTCCATATAAGCAGGTGAATGCTGTCATATGACAGCATTCCTATTTCTCATATTAGACACTGATGAGTTTTCTAGGAAATAGTTAATCAACTGTGCTTAGTACTATTATTTTTTTATCTTCTAGAAAGCTTACCGGGAGGAGCAGCTCATTTACAGACTAATGAAACAATCTCAGCAGGAGCGGAGGATTGCTGCTCAGCTCATGCATGTTCGGCATGAGAAAGAGGTGCTAAGGCAAAATAGAATTTTCAGGGAAAAGCAATATGAAGAAAGACGACAAAAGGAGTTCCAGGAAGCTCTTGACAGAGAAGCGGTAAAAGATTGATCTGTGAATTGCTGCAACAGTGCTAGAATGCCTTCATGTTACAAAACGGAGCTTGTGTTGTCAACTGTTAGACTTCAGGACATTTTTAGGGACATGATGATTTAGTGATAAATATATTCTTTTTTTCTTTGTTCACAGTCACAGCTATAAGCAATAAGGATATAACTGTAACTGTGAGACTGAGCATTTTGTATTACGTTAAAAGTTATGGGAAATTTTGCAAGGAAAAAGAACAGCTAATCTACCTGATCTAGTGAAATGTGTGCCTGCCCATGGCAGTGAGTTTGAACTAGGTGACCTTTAAAAGGTCCCTTCCAACCCAAAACATTCTATTGTTCCATGATCTTGTAATAAGGGATAAAGCTGAGCAACTGAAAGTCTGATTTTGATCTTTTCTTCCATAGTGATTTTATCTTTGTAGGAAAGCATACCTGTGTGCTGAGTTTAAAAGGCACAGTCTCACAGAGGAAACAGAACAATAATCTGAGGTCCTGTTTCAGGAATCACATTCTTTCATTTAGATGTGATCTGTTAAAGTCTATTTTTGACAAATGCTGGAGTAGTTTCATGCATGAGCGCTCATTTCTGCTTTGAAGCGTTAAGTTGATTAAAATGACTTAAAATTCTGTGGAAAACTGCCAAGTGCGAGGCTCATAGTAGGCCATAATGTAATATTAGAAATTTTATTTTTCTTCTGTCAAAAACGATCAGCAGCCCCAAATCCTCCAACACAGCTGGAGTCCTGTGTAATCAGCAGCTATAGCTATTGATTACATCACCTCTTTAAGTGTGCTTTCAGCCACCACCATAGAAGGTGGTGATGGAGTACACTACCACAGGAACTACTGATAATTTTCTGCCATGACCAGAAACCTTTCAATGATTGAATAACATCAATAATTTGAAATTATTTGAAGATCAGAATCTAGCAAGACAAATTACATGTTCTAAACAAGTTGTTACCCTTGAAGCTGCAATTTCACTACCCTCAGGGACTGAGTATGTCTTAATCTGTTTGTCATAAAAGAAGTAATAGGTTTCTCCTTTATTTTATTCTATTTTAGAAAGCAAACAAAAGGGAATTTATAGAGTGAATAAAAATGTTTAGATTTGTTTATGTGTTTGCCTGCCTGCGGGCTATGCAACTCTGGTGAGAATCAAGCTGGTTTTGTTTCTTAAATTAAATGAACAAGTTAGTTTTCATTTTCAGGACTGTGTACCTCTGCCCTTTCATTTTCATTGTAGTCTCAAATTTACTCTTTAAAAAAAATTCTAGGCTCTTGCAAAACAAGAAACCATTGATAATGAAGAACAAATAACCAGAGAAAGAGAATACCATAAGAAAATTGCTGCTGAAAGAGCTCAGGCACGCTATAAAAAGCATTATTCTATATGCTGGGAAATAATAGACCAAATCATTGATTTGTCAACAAAAGTAGGAGAATATCGTCAGCTGACAAACAAGTGAGTATTTAGCTATTAGGCAAAAATAACAGCTATTAGGTAGCTGTTAGGCTGTATTATTCAAACTGGTTTAAGCATTATAGCAATCTCAGATATTTTACATGGCAGCTGCAATTCGTTTGCATGTGAGACTGGTGACATTATTTTTGTGTGAGGATTCACTGGTAGGTAATGCAGGGTGAGCTCATGCTACAGCCTTAGCATAATTTCTTGAAAACTCAAGTAACTTGAATTCTTAGGAGATGAAAATCCACCAGTGCCACAGTTTGTGGAACTGCTGATTTCCTTTCTAATTAACAAATTCCTTAAAAGTTAAAAATTTAATGGTGCTCATCTCCTCCTAGTTTGTTTCACTAGGTGAACACTACTTCAGAGTAATACAAACAGGATGAATTTCTCAAGATACATAAACTGCCCTGGAGTGTCCAAGGCACAGCAATTAAGCCAAATTCTTCTGAGTTCTTCATGCTGTGATTCCCTCTTCTGACATGCCCTAATTGCACAGGGTTTCTGAGAAGGTTCTACAAAGGCAATAATCTCCAAGTGCCTGTGCTGTGGTAGTGTTTCAAGAACCATGGAGTGAGGCTTTATTGCTGTGCTTCTTTCATTAGTACTCAGTGATTTGACTGTGGACTTAGAGTATCAGAAAGTATGCCAAAATCTTATTGCTTTTTAGTGTAATTGTATGTTGAAATAATAAAGGTGTAACAATATGAAATACACATGATTATATTTAATGGAAATTATATAAATGTAGGTTTATTTACTATATGATAAAATAGCCTAGGCATACAGTTTAGTGAAATTACTAACTAAAGGAAAAATTTTATTCATGTAATTCTGAATTAATTTTGACTTTGAGGAAAAAATATTTTATAGAATTTTGGCAAGAGGAGGCTTTACACCACAAAAAGAAAGAATATTTTGGGTCAAAGTACCAATAGCAAAACAGTTACTACACAGCTCTGCCAGCCAAATATTGTGTGATGACACATTTGTGAAAACACTGAAGCCGACAAGTGCCTACAGCTGTCGTAAAAGCAAACACTTATAAAAGGATGTAGTAATTACAGGATGCATTATAAACTATAATTAGTTTAGCATATGCTTGTTTCATGATTGAGATTCTCATAAATTTGGATACACTATTGTCAAATATCCAACCCTCTAATTTTTGGTTTAAAACTCTTTTATTTTCCTTTTTCATTTTTTCTTCTGCAGCCGTGTTCCACTAAAACTGATGCTGGATTGGAAGGAACTTCTTTTGAATGGAAAACCAATATACGAACAAGCTTCAATTCAACCTTTGCCAGATGAACCTAGCCCAGAACAACTTGTAGAGCTGAATAAAATGAATCTATTAGATGAAAAAGATTATGGTGAATACAAGGTACATCAAACTTATGAGTATTAATGGAAGATTATACACCTTGCTTTTTCATAATCATAAACTTCATGTTGTCATCTTACATTTTGTTCTATTACTGGTTTCTAGTGTCAAATTTAGACAAATATTTTCTTTTAATTACCTGATGTTTTATATGAAAACTGTATTTGATGTTAGTAGCAGTTATAATTCCATTCTTATATATAACTTTGATTATATTTCTTGAGTTGTGGGACCAGCATGTTAACTGCAATGCAATGAATTCTCAGCTAATTGGAATTTAAAGGTATAATTAATATAACCAGATTAAAAAATACAACAGAAAGTAACCAGTAAAAGCAGTAAAATTAAATACTGGACATGTTACACAACCTGGACTCTTACTTTCAGCAGTTTTGAATAAAACCTCTCTAACAAGATTTATTGGTTTGAATGAACTATTTGCTTTAATATAGTAACCTTTTTAAAAATTATTAAAAATGGCTGACATTTTTCTTAATTTTCTGTTAGAATACAAGTAAATATTTTTCTGGGTATATTGACTTCATCAACTTTTCAATACGCCAATGTTATTTCAAAATTGAAAGATTAAGGATTGATGTTTCCCTGTTAAAAGGTATTGTACAGTTTTTTCAAAATTATATTCATTATTATATTCAGTAATTCCCACTACATATTTAGACTTTTCAAACAAACTGGGGAGTAGAATGGGACAAAATCATAGCAAATAATCCAGTTTTGCCTTGTTGGGGCCTTGTAACTGCAATATATATTTATGTTTTATCCACAACCTGATCCACTAGGTACATTTTTCTTTTGCAGTGGGTATAGATGTTAATTATGAGTTTATGTGAAGAATGCCTGAAAGCTCAATTTACTGTAGCTTCATTTTTAACATATGCTTTTCTGATTTATCCCTTTATAAGGTCCGGATTCACAGCATATCAACTCATATATGAATTTTGTGATTATTTTCTTAGATGAAAAAAGGGCTATACCCCCTAGGAGGGTGTATATACACCATACAGGAGGTCATAAAAGACAGGCAGGAAACAGAGGAGAACACCAATGAAAAATTAATTAATAAAAATTAAGTTTTTCAGTCATATTTTTGTTTACATTATGAAGTCTCAGTAGTCTTCTCTAACTGTAACATCACTGAATATCACAAAAATTTATTGACACATTTAAAGAATCTTTTTTCCTGCCAGGCTGTTTCAAATTATTTCATAATTAATTTATTCCCAGATGTTGTTAGTCTTATGCCTTTCTGAATCATTATTCATCAAAAACTGGCATCATATGACACATGAAATTGTTGGCACCAATTCATACTTACATCTTCTCAAAACCTAAGTGAACAGTTAATTCTTTCAAAGTCTTGCTTCTAGACAAAAATTTGTTGGCAGATCATTCTGTCAATGTTTATGCTGATTTCCCTAATGTTTGTGAAAAAATCCCAGGACAAGCAGTTTGGCATCTCTCAAGAAAACCTTGCTTGCATTAGGCATACCAGCTAAAAGTGTAAAGTATATTATATAAAGTACAATAAAATGCAGCGTCACCAGCCCATTGCATATTACATAGTACATTTTATTTTGAGAATATTTTTTTAAACTACTGTGTTATGAGTTGTGGCTAACTACTTAATAAATTAATACAATAACCAAAAACCTAGCATAGCATAACATTAGGTACTATTCTGATAATTTCTGGTTTCATTCAAGCATATTTACCAAGAGTTGTATAACTCCCACCTGGATGCCTGAAAACTTGTTTCTGACAGGTAAACTATTTTACCTCATGACAGGTACAGTCTAGCAATCTTCTGATTAAAACGACAAGATAACTGAAGAATGGGGGAACCTATTCCACTTGGAATTAAGTTTTCCTGTAGGTCAAATAGAATTTTAAACAACTGATCCATGTCTTTGTTTTAAGAAAACTTGTAAGTGGTTAATGACAAGGCAGAGGTGCTCCATGCACTGTTGTTGAGATTCTCCTGCAACCCATGGAAGCTCATGGTGATGCAGAGATCCACCTGCAGCTCCTGGAGGTCCATGGGGGAGCAGAGATCCACCTGCAGCTCCTGGAGGTCCATGGGGGAGCAGAGATCCCCCTGCAGCTCCTGGAGGAGCCCACAGTGGAGCAGGGGGATGTGCCCAAAGGAGGCTGTGACCCCAGGGGTGAGTCCATACTGGAGAAGGCTCCTGGCAGGACTTGTGGCCCATGGAGAGGAGCCCACATGGTGCAGGTTTGCTGGCAGGACTTGTGACCCCATGGGGGACCCATATTGGAATAGCCTGTTCATGGAGGTCTATATCCCATGGAAGGGACCCAGCTGGAGCTGTTTGTGAACTGTAGCACATGAAAAGGACTCAGGTTGGATATGTTGTTGGAGGAGCAGCTCCTGTGGAAAGGACCATATGCTGGAGCAGGTGAAGGCTCCACTCTGAGAAGAAAGCAGCAGCAGAACCAACATGATGACTTGACCATAACCCCCATTCCCTGTTGTCCTACTCTGCTGGGCAGGAGGAGCTACAGAATTTGGAATAAAGTTTAGCCTGGGAAGGAGGGAGGGAAAACCAATGGTGTTTGTAGGATTTGTTTTAGTTCTCACTATCCTACTCTGATTTTGATTCATAGTAAATTCAACCGGTTACCCCAAGTCGAGTCTGTTTTGCCCATAATGGTAACTGGTGAGTGCTCTCTTCCTGTCCTGAACTCATGAAACTTTTCTTATATTTTCTGTATGGCATCCATCCGAGGCAAGCCATCACACAGTCTATGAAAATGTTTATAAAAGTACTTGTCTCTCAACTAGTTATTAATGAATGTCAATAAATGTTTAATGATTATGACATAATTACAGGTTTTAATGAGGTTCTATTGTAAAAACTATGCTATTAGTTAGTACTATTCAAATTTCAGTATTTTATGTTCGTGAATAAGTACATAAATTTAGAAAGATGGAAGGCAAGACATATTGAGATTTGTGAATTTGTCATTTATACAGAGTATGACAGGGGAATGGAGCCCAACTGAAGAGAACAGTGAAAACAAACCTCCTCTTAATAATAACATATTGGGTCATGTGCTTCGTAGACTGATGGAGATGTTCTATCCTCCAAAAGCCAAATCTTCACCTGAATTTCCTTCATTTCCTGTCAAGGGATGTATTTTGGGAAAAATGTTTAGTGGAAAAACTACTTGTGCAAAGTTTGTTGAAAAAGGTAGAGGTTGCTTGTTTGTTGCCTAAAATTCTTTAAAATTTTTGTATTAAAATCCAAATCTTACAATGCAAGTTGTTTGGGAAAATCCTTGCATTATTAATTCTTGAACAGCAGATGTGTCTATATTTTGCCAGGGTTGGATGCATGTCATTCCTTTCTTATATTCTAAAATAAACTTAGAAACTGGAACTTGAAAGTAGTACTAATATTGTATTGTAATGTTAATACTTTTTCACTGAGAATTTGAAAATGCTTTTGGTAAACATCTTTGTAGATAATTGTTTTAGAAGAGACTAGCAAGATAGCTGGTGATTGTCACTACATACTGTGAAGTAGCTACAGAGAAGAAAGACTGAAAACAATTTACATTGGAAACCCAAATTAAGTAATTTAACTGCTTGTAATAGTTTCTCTGTATGTATACTTTACTCACATTGTAGCTATCTAATATTTTTGTGTATTAGTTTGCAATATTCAGGTACTATCTATTGATACTCTGGTTCAGGAGGCCATTGAAGCTTTTCTTAAAAATGAAATGAAAAATGAACACAGTGAACACAGCATGATTTCACAGGAATCAGAAAGTTCTGGAACAGAGAATGAGGTAAGCATATTCCCTAGTTTTGGTCTTGGCTCTAACAGGTAGATGGGAATGAAATGTGTAAGGAAAAAAGCATGTTTCAATTTTTTTTACCCTATTTCAAACTTAAGTTTTGATAAGTAAGACTGGAAGGGTTCAGCTTGAATTTACGGGCTTGTTTTTTCTGTAAGATGTAATTTTCATTCTTATCCCATTCTTATCATATTTGATACAAGGCCCAGGAGAACTTACCAAATTCACCACCAAATCTTCTAGAGGAGCTCCAAACAGAAACCACCACAGGTAGATATTTCTTCTTGCAGATTTTCCTGTGTGTCTCATGTCCTTGGGATACCTCAATCTTTTGCATTTCCCTGCAGACATTTTCCTGAGCCTTCCTTTTGTGGAGATTCCTGTAAAAGCCCTTCTTATTGCCCTTCTGCCTAAACATAAGACAAGGCCTTTTCCCCATGAGGACAGCCCAGTACTGAAACAGATTTCTTGGAGAGATAATGTTGTCTCCATATTTGTAGGTTTTCTGGGTCATATGGGATAAACAGCTGAGAAATATGGTCTGACCTTATAACTGGTGCCACTGGAGAGCAGAAAGTTGTGTTTGAACTAGGTGACATCCAGAAGTTGCATCCAACCTGAATTACTCAATCCTCCTATTATTCTAACAATTTTATGTATTCTGTATGGATTTGTTCAAAGAACAATAACAACCCATAGACTTTTATTCCTTATCTATAATAATGAATTTTATAGTAATAGCATCATCAAACTTTACTTTAGAACCTATTTTAGACAATTGTCCTGTTGAAGAGGATCCATCTCAGGAAGAATTTGAATTGGATAACAGTCAGGATAGCCTATCCAAGGTTAGTAGTCTAATTTTAGTTTATGCTTTATAAAAAGACATTAGTTAAAATTGTTTAGTGAATTAAATGGTGACACGTTTTCATCATTCTGAATACTGACATCAATGCAAGTATTTTCTGTTTTTTCTGAAATATGAAAAGAGCTTATTGTGAAAATCTGTTCCTCTGTATATTATTAGGGTTGTACATCTTGTTAAAATTCTGTATTTTCTTTTGAAATCTCACATTTACATAATGTGAGATTTCTTTTGTTAAAAAAAGATTTCTTTTTGTTAAAGATACTTAATTCTACAGTGATTTCTTTGGCTTACTGCTCATTGAAAATTACTTCCAAAGCTAAGAAATAAAAGAATCCCTATAAAACTAATGAATTTATGTGCTGCTGTATGAAATCATAAGTGATAGTGGAAATCAGAATAAACCGAGAACCAGAACATTTAATTTCTTGGCCTTCAAATTCTTCGTTTCTCTATCTTGTTTTTTTCAGCATTTTTATGAGTGCTATCATGAAAATCAGCTGGAGATTTCAATTCTCCTTAATTGACACCCCCAGCTATTGGATATTGATAAATAACATCCACCACCCCCTATATAAATAAATTAATAGGATATGAAATAAAATGTGGATTCATACTCTTTTCAATGACTCTCTTCAGTGATTGTTATGGACATTCTGAGGATATGTTGCACTCTTCCACAGCTATCTGTACGTGCTCAACTTGGTTCTGCATCACAGAAATGGCTGAAGAAGGGAAAAAGTGTTCCTGATGAATTACTGATTGCCATCCTGTTGGAAGCCATTACGTATGAAATTGTATAGATACTTGGTTTCATCTACTCTTGTTGGACAGAAAATTGTCTCAACTACCCCAAAGTGCAGTTAGCACTTAAGTTGTTATATGAATGTCATTTAAGTTGTATTGCTCCCATTAGTATACTTTAAGTTATAAAATAGATTTTCCTATTTATTATTTTAGCAAAAAAATTATTTGAGAAAACTGGAATTGTACCTCTGAGCAGTCTCTATGGGGTGGTTTTGAAAACTTAATTCATCAAGACAGCAAAAATGGTTTTGTTTCAGGGTTTTTTTTTTTAATTTAATTAGACTTGTTTTATTTTCTGATTTAAAATCCATTACTTAAAGGTTAATAATATATGTCATTCTGTATCCATCAGGAAATTTAATGTACTGAATTAAGAATGAATGATGGCTAGAGCAAGCTGTTATTTCAGTTTTATTATTATGCTATTGTTTCACTGTGTAATTCTGGTTCTTCACTTCCTTTTAGCCAAATACCACCGGAGAAGGGGTGGATTGTGGAAGGGTTTCCAATGACGATTAATCAGGCAAAGCTGTTTGAAAAATCCTATACAGGGATTGATGTAGAAGCAAAAGATCCAATTTCTGAAAAGCTGACCCTTGCTATAGATCCCAGAGCCCCTAACAAGCCTCCTCCTACCTCACCTGCATTTGATGTTTCTATTTTACTGGATATTTCAGACAGTGTGGTACTGAAACGTGCAGCTAATGTGAAAAGTAAGTTTCCAACTATTATTAACAAAGTAAAATGACAAGCAGATTTCTCTAAGTTGTAGTTATTGATGCAAAATATCATTACTGGATAATTTCTGTGTATCTCACAGTATCACTTTCATTAATTGTGCCTTGAATACTTCCACTTTATTTCAGATACTTCTGTTTCACTCAAAGGCAGATCAGAAGTGTGCAAGTGTACATGCATATGCTTTTTTGTATTTTTACTCTCTTATATTTGAACTCTCACTGCAGCTGAGGTAGCACAGTCGGTGGTAGATATCACGTAAAACAACAGCTTGAAAAAAAAGTTGTAACAGATGCAGAATATACTGCATTGTAAGTGACTGTCTGTAAGTAGTATTTTTCTTCAGGAGACACTCTTAGGAATGGAAAAGGGAAATTATAAACAGAAGGATATTCATTCCCTGAGAGTGTCAGAATAAATTCCCTATTGATTACTGTCTTGGTCTTCAGTTAGTCAGTGAATGATCAGAAATCAAAGTCAATNTGAAACAGAAGTTTTTTTAATAAGTGTCGTGTATTATCCAAATTATGAGGAGATTTTTCTGTGTTGTTTCCATTGCAGTGCATAGTTGGCTTGAGTTAAAGCACCATTTACATTTAGCTTTTATGTACAGATAGGAGTGAAGATGGGACAAAGTCTTTAGAGCTTCTGCCAAAAATCTGTTGAGGATAAATGTATAGAAACTTGAATCTTGTTAATTTTAATACGTTATACTGCCAAAACACTTGGAACATGTGGTAATATTTAATATAATCTCAGAAATACAAATATAATTTATTTAATAAGATGTAAATATGATGTTAGAATCAAAAGAACAATTAGAAAATCATAATTCTTTTAAAATGGCATATTTCTAATGAATAAAAGGCTTTTTAAAATTTAGAGAAGACTCAGAAAGGGGTAATACCTTGTCTTTTCATGAAATGGAATGTCTGCTCATTGTGAAAAGTAGATATTTTGGATGAAATTGGGAAAATATCTTCTAACTGGTAGTGCAGATAAGCCTGAAATAGTCTGCCCACAGGAATGCTCCATCTTTTCAACTGGAGATTTCTATGACTGAAAAGCCTTCATTAAAAATGTTAGTACTATAATTGGCTATGCACTTAAACAGGGGAAGAGGCAGGACAGTGTCTTAGGTCCTTTACAGCTTAATTTTACATTTCTGTGATGTTCTCTGACTTTTACTTTCTTTTAGGAAGTCTGGTACCCAACTTCTAAGTGAAGAAATGTAAGATCAAGGAAGACTGAATTTGTTCTTATAATGGTCATCTCAGTTTGAGTGAACTGCTTGAATATTTGCCTTTTTCAATATGTGCTTATATATGTGGTTTTTCACACAGTAGATAAAAGAAAGGCATCTCAGGCTGGACAGAGCAGCAATCAAAATTCAGATGCTGAAATTCTAGAAGAGAAGACTGACTTGGCCAGGGAGCAGGTGCTACATAGGTAAGTTATATGAAGTACAAAAAAAATTGCTTCAGCCAGATGTTTAGGCATGTAACTCACCTGAATTCCATATGTGATCCAGGACAATAGTGACATGCTTAATGTTAAGAATTTACCTAAACATTTCTATAATGTGGAGCCTAAAGGGTATTTTCATTTTCTGCACAATATAAATCCTCCTGGAAAATAAGAATTCTTGTGTTTGGATTTTCCAGAGTGTTCTAAGGAGAATTTAATTTTCAGGTACATATTGCATGAACTATGTGTATACATTCCATATATATATGTATGTCTATGTGTGGACTTATATCTGTCACACTTGTGACTGCTCTTGTGTGAAATATAATTGATTTGAGTTAGACATTCTGTAAAATGTTGTTTTCCACTTCTACATTTACAAAAACCACTTAGTTTTCTAATTTTAATTGAATCACTAAATGTTTATCTTTACACAAAGGGCAAAACCAAGAATAATTCTTTCATCCGAGTATCTGATAATTTTAACTGTTTCCAACTATTATATTACGTATTACTATTGGTTTAATTGTGATATTAGAAAGTAAATATAGCTTATGACATCAAAGAATAAGAAATACATTATTAGTTATCAATAGACTCTTGAAAATTTTCTTAATTTTAATAAAGGGGTTGATGTGGGTGGAGTTGTTTTAGGGTTAAATTAGATGATCTGCTTTTTCTTTTATTTATCAATTTAAGAAAATGTTTGATTTTCCATTAGTTAGATTTTAATTTCATAGATTGATCTGATTTTTGTAGAATTTCAGGCTTCCTAAAGACATGGCCAAAATTAGAGAAATGGTTTTCAGTCCATCAAAACACTCTAGTGAAAGTAAATGCAGAGACAGAAGAAAGTCTTGTGTGTGAAACAGTGAAGGAAATTATAATAGAAGAAATTGTGAAAAATCAGAATAGAAGTAAGTTTTTATATTATTGCTTTCTAGAATTCAGTAACCAAAGACACTGTTTTTTATAATTAACACTAATAATTACTATATAAAATAATATAGCAACCTACATTTTTTCTGGCCCTGAAAAAATACAGGGATGTGCCAATTAGTGATAATTGCATCAGAACTCTGAAATGTTCTGTTGTGCTTTCACCTTTTCAGACTATATAGACCAATTTCATATAAAAATTAAAGAATTAAATTCAGTCCTTTCTTTCTGGTTTAAAAATCGCAGCCAGTATCTTCATATATAAGATGGCATAAAATGGTATAAGATAGTCTAATTTGCCATTATGAACATATAGTAATTTATCAGTAAATGGATAAGTAGAAGTGTTTTTGACATTTAATTTTGGTACATCTTTATTTCACTTTTTCTCCTTATTACCCAGAAAGAAAGATACATTTAATATAATAAAAAAAAAAAAAAGAAAAAAAATTATGCATCCAGGAGGGCAAATGTATCAAGTAAATCAGCAATATTGACCTCTAAATAATTGGAGTTTTTTAATAACTATTATGAGAAAATCTTCATGTGTCTTCTACCACCATAAGAAATAAAAGAGCAAACTTGAAGAGCACTTGTAACAGTAGAAGTTTATCCCACTACTCCTCTGCACTACTCTACTTCATAAGGTTTTTAATGTGCTTGGTACATAATTAACGGTCCTGCTAGAGTCAATAGCAAAATTCCTATTGTTGCAAATGAAGTGGAGATTTTCTAGTTAGAATCCAGCTGTTGTATAGAAATACTTAAGGGCTATTTACTCACTAAGGAGAAATAATACCTGGGGCCAATTAAAAAAGTTTAATTTTATATTTACGTTGATAGCTTCCAAACTGTTCTTCACTATTTGATTCATATAAGGCAAATAGAGAATAAAGTTGGTCAAGCATGTTTTCCTTTTAATGAATCCATGCTGATGATCAGCTTCTTGTCGTCCATGTGGCTAGAGACGATCTCCAGAATTATGTGCTTCATCACCTTTCCAGGGATTGAAGTGAGGCTGACTGACTTGTAGTTCCCTGTGTCCTCCTTTTTGCCTGTTTTGAAGACTGGGTGACATTTGCTTTCCAGTCCTCAGGCACCTCTCCTGATCTCCATGGCCTTTCAAAGATGATCATGAGTTCCCTGGTTAATATGTCTGCCAGCTCCCTCAGCGCTTGGAGATGCATCCTGTCAGGGCCCTTGGGTTTAATGAATGTCAAGTTTGTTTATTTGTTAACTGATCCAATCTTTCTTGAGCATTGCTGATTTCATGAGTATATTTTTGATGTACAGCACCTGAGTCATGAAACGGTGAATCTTTTCCATTATTTTGAACATGTGAGAGTAGCAAAGGTATCTAATTCTGTTTATTGAAACTTAAAATACGTTTGGAAGTATTAATTGTACGTTCATATCAAGGGTCTGCTGAAGAAACAACACCAGAAGAGGAAAAGGTTTTACCAGTTAGAGATGAAGAAGAGGTTTTACCAGTCACAGATGAAGAAGAAAAGGTTTTACCAGTTACAGATCAGCCTTCTCCCTCTCTTGAGACACCACTACCAATTGAACCAGGATCCGATGAATGGATTTATGTAGATGAACCACTTCCCAAGGTACACTAATTCCCAACTGAAAATCTTAAATACCAAAGTATATATTTTTCTTAGCGTTTTATGTATGTCCTGCCTAAATATTTTGCATCATTGCATGTTGGTTTTTTTTCAATATTTTTCAATAAAAGGTATGCTATTACTTTGTGATAAATATTTAAAGAATAGTTGCTACTAAAATAAGGAACCATACTTCCAAATCTATTATTTTTTTAATTCTTTGCAATTATGATGAAGAACACAGCTGCCAAAATAATAACACTTTTTACTATTATGAAATACTAACACAGACTTACTAGATCACTTTTCTCTCTCTGACAAGGTTAAGGTGTGTGTCTCATACAAAGAGTAAGAATGGGCAGAGTGTGCACTAAACTTTCTCCTAGTTTATTTTTTTCCTAGTATTTTCTCCCCAAGGATGTCTTCTCAGGTTCTAGTGATCTGAAATTTAGGGGTTTTCTGAAATGTCTGTATATCTGGATCTTGTTTTTAGTAGCTCTCAATGGAGTCTTCTTCCATGATTATATTTTTTAGTTCCTTTAATAGCTTTTTTGAAGCCATTTACTTATTGTTCTCTATGACATGGCTTGTATAATTGCATTAATTCTTAAAAAATGTTTCTGTTTCTTTACTTTTAAACATAATCTTTGCTTGGCTCATTTGGTGACCCTACTTCATGGTGACCCTAATTCACATGTTGTGAGATACAGCAAATAATAATTCTATAAGCAACCTCTGAGGGCATTAAAGCATCTTTTAAATAATCATTTTGCTTGATGTTGCTTTTGTTCTCCAGTCCAGAACTGTTCTAGTTCTTCTGTAAATTTTTTTGAGATGAGAAGCTGGGACTGCATGCAGTTTTTGAGATGCAGATTTTTAAAGGGTGGACAATGATGATTTGAAATTTGTTCTATAATTGTTGCTAATGTTTACCAGTTTTTCCTATTAACTGCAATCAGCTCACATATGCTGGGTTTCCTCTGGCCGTGGCCTTTATTTACATTTCATGGCAGTCAGTCAAACATTACTTTTGCAACACTAGGCAGCCAGCTTAGATTTTTTATAAGCTCAAACAGTTATGAATGACCAAATTTTCTTACCTCAGTCCTCATTCAGTATCATCACTTATTTTCCTTGTATTATTCCTTTAGAGACCTACCACTTTTTCCCAAAGAAATTCACAGGATAAAAGTATATGTTGGTACAGAGTCTGTAATCAGTTGTAAATAAAAAGAAATACATAGTAGAAAAAACATTAATTACATAATTGCTTGATTTCATGAAATAGTATTTTTGTGTGTTTGCTAATGCTACAGATAAATAAATTACCAAGAAATAAATCAATTAATTTTGATGTTTTTAAAAAATTCACAGGAGATAATTGATTTTTTAGTACCTTACTGGGAAATGGTAGAAAATACATATATGAATACAATCAAAACTGTACTTAGACATCTAAGGGATGAACGATACACTGTAATTCATTACACAGCAGATATTAGGTAAGTAGAAATAGTATCTTATTACATTAATATTAGCATTTTGTATTTTTCATGGGACATTCTGTAACACGAAAGTTATTTTTACTGTAACCTACAGAAAAAAATTTCAAGATTATTTGAAACGTCCACATCTTAAGCAGGAGTTTGTATCTCAGTGGCAAACAGATTTTAATTCAATTGCTGATGAGCTGCAAGATGATGAGGAAACAAAAGCTGAACTACACCAAAGGGTTACTGTAAGTAAATGGCAGAAATTACAATATACCCTAGGCTATTATTTCTTTGTATACAAGCTTGATATAACATTAATTATATTATTTACTTGTTTCTTCCTCTTTACAGTACTTCTTAAACTATGTAATTTCCTCTTGTGCATAATGTGCCCTTTAAAATCATTCTTCTGCTGTTTGGCCATAATTTTTTTTGCATCTTGCTTCAGTTTTTAGGTTACACTGTGGTATTGTGGTATTGTGGTACACTGTAAAATAAATATTTATCTGCTCTCTTTTTCTTTATATCTTGTGGTTTTCAGAAATTTTAGTTGGAAGCTGGATATTTCTGTCACAACCTAAAAAAATCTTGGAAGTATCGTATATTTTTCTGTAAATTATATATGATAATATATGCTTTCTAAAACTGATTCTTACGAAGTACATGTAATTTTTTGAGAAGTTTTGATTCAGGTAAATATTTTCTATGTCATATCCTGAGAGTTCTTTTTCACAAAAAGCCAGAACACTAAATGTCCTAACAAGTTCAGAGCTAGATTTAGCATAAGCCAAATGTAGAGCTATCTTTGAATTCATCAGATTCCATTTCAGAACAGACATGATTTTCAGTTGAATAGTATCAGGAATGCTCCCCAAAAAGGAGAAAAGGAATACGGACAACATTTTTAGTTGAAGGGAACATTTGAGGAATAATGGATTAATTCATGTGAGATGGAAAAGGCATTGGACCTCCTTTTCCATAGAAATATTCCAAGAGAATGGAGCAGAGGAATGAAAAATCATAATCTATATTCCTGATTTCTACTGAATGGCATTATAAAAAGACTGGAATCATGCTTTATTTTTTTTTTTTAATCCTTTATTTTAGAAAGATAAAATTAAAATATTTGGCCTTTTGCTCATAACAGAAATCCTTGTTTGACATTATCCAGTTCAAATTATGTGAAGTGAAGGTTATTCTCCTGTATGATGCAGTGAAACTATACGTGAATCAGTGAATCAGATACTGATAAGCCTAAGCACTTTGGAGTGAATATATGATTTTTAAATAACCCACTTACCCCTTCTGAATCCCAAACCTGTGGGTGATAGTGAAATGATCTTTCTCTATTCTATGAATTCTGTCAGCCTTCCTTGCTGTTAGAAAGGAAGGACTTGACTCACAGATTCCTCAACATTATCATCTCAGCTGGATCCTTTCTAAAACACTGTAAAGCGTCAGCTGCATACCAGAAAAACAAATTTCTCTGTTATCAACTGGAAAATGTAAAAACCCACCCCATTTTGTGATGTATGTAAAATTCCTTAAAGGTCCGAAGCCCAGATGGCGACCAGGACGTTGGCCTGATGTTGTGGTTTAACCCCTGCCAGCACTTAAGTCTCACTAAAGCCACTGACCCCTACAAGTGGGATGGGGAAGAGAATTGTCAAAGTGAGAAAGCTCGCACAGACCGAAAGCTCAGCTAAGGTACAGACAATTCAACAGGCAAAGCAAAAGCTGTGCACAGAAGCAAAGCAAACAAGGAATTCACCCACCCCTCCCCTTGGGCAGGCAGGTGTTTGCCCATCCCCAGGAAAGCCGGGTTCATGCAGTGGTGACTTGGGAAGACAAACACAACCACTCCCAGTGTCCCCCCTGCCTCCTTCTTCTCCCTCTGCTGTATGTGTTGAGCGTGGTGCCATATGGTATGGAATGTCCCTTTTGTCATCTGGAGTCAGCCCTCCTGTCTGTGTCCCTTCCCAGCCTCCTGGTTCCCCTCGCTGGTGTGTTGGGGTGAGGAGCAGAAAGGACCTTGGCTCTGTGCAAGCGCTGCTTAGCAATAGCAAAATCATCCCTGTCTTAGCAGCACTGTTCCCAGCACAAATCCAAACCATAACCCATACTCATCTCTCTGAAAAAAAATTAACTTTTCCCCAGCCAAAACCAGCACACATCCTAGGTATCCAAACATGTAATTACTGTGGTTAAATACACTTCAGCAGCACATCTCTATGTGTCTTGCAGCAATTTTTCCAAATTCTCTTTCACAGTATTATCATTGAATATGATCAATTGCTTGCAATGACTGCTTCTCTTGTTCCAAATAGACAACTGAGCAAATGCATCCATTTTTAGGTTTTTTTCACTACCTTAATACAAGAAAAGAAGGAGAGAGAAGCTGCTTCACTGTGAACAGAAGAGCAGTGAGAGAGAAAAAGAAGATACTCATAAAACATGCTTTTAGCTTCTGCCAGAATATAACTCACTGTATCCCTCTGCAGTTTTCTCCACTGCTTATAGTAAATCAAAACTGTTACTTAAGTAGTATGAGGACAAAGAGTAAAATCCTTCTTGTTGCATGTTTAAGAAAGATATTGGAAAGAGCTGTATATCAGTTTGTACAAAACATTAGTGTGCTTTTTTATGTGGAAGTTTTTTTGTGGCAAAGGGTTCGTAGAGGTGGCTTCTGTAAGAAAGCATGGCAGCTATGAGACAGGAGTGAGAAAGTGCGAGAAATATCTCTGTGGTCACCAAGGATGGTGAAAAAGGAGGAAGAGGAGATGCTCCAGGCACCAGAGCAGAAATTCCCCTGTGGCCTGTGGAGAAAGCCATGGTGATGCAGATTTTTCCACTGAAGCTCACGGAAGACCACAGGGAAGCAGATCTCCACCCTGCAGTCCATGGAGTCCACCCAGACTATGTCAGGTGGACATGCTGTGAAGGAGCAGCAGCCTGTGGAGAGCCAAACCAGAGCAGGTTCTTGGCAGAAGCTGTGGCTTGTGGAGTACACACACTGGAGCAGTACAGTCCTAAAGGGCTGCACACACAGAAAGGATCCACACTGGAGTGGTTGTTGAAGAGCTGAAGCCTGTGGGAAGGACTTGCATCAGAAAAATCCATGGAGGGCTCTCTTCCTTGGAAGGAATCTCACTATGGAGCAGGGAAAGAGTGTGAGGGAAAGGAATGGCAGATAAAAACGTATCATGAGTTCACCATAGTTACCCATTCCCCATTTTCCCTGTTCCATTTAGGAGGTAGAAAAGTCAGGAATGAAGTTAAGCCTGGGAAGAAGAATAGGTGGGGGGGAAGGTGTTTTTAGTTTTGTTTTACTTCTCATTATTCTGCTGCTTTGTTAATTGGCATTAAATTAAATAAATTGCCCCAAATGAAGTCTGTTTTGTATAGGATGGTGATAGGTGAGTGGTCTCATCATTAACTTATGCATGAACTTTTCACTCCTATTTTCTCCCTGTCTCCTGTGAGGGAGGAGGAGTGATAGAGCAGTTTGGCGGACAGCTGGCAGTCAGCCAAGGTCAACTCACCACTGCCAATAGATAAGTCATATGCTTATATATTCTTATGTGCATATTCTACAATGTGAACAGCCATGAATATCTGATTTCCTGCGCCTTGACTACCTTTCTGCCATCATTGCTGTGTTAGGTAGCCCAGGGATTCCCTGTAGCTTTTGTCCAACAGAGGACAAGTAGATTTATTGGAAGTCTTCAGACAGGGGGAGAGAAACAGAATATGACATAAATTGGTTACGACCAAGACTTGGTGAATATGGAACCCCTTCACCAGAAGCCTAAGCTCCTCTCCTTTTCTTCTGTCTGAGAACAGGTCAGGTAGGGTAGAGCTGCCTGGAGTCAGAGACATATTGTCCTGTCCTGCCTTGGTGCTATATTTAACAGCACTCTTCTCCTCCCTTGGCTTCTTACACATGGTGGCCTGTCATACTATTTCCATGCAGAGATGGTAATAGGGAACAAATAGGGTTGCATAATGTTTTATGCTTAGTAGCCTCTCAGTGCTGTCAGTGAGACATAGTCACTAGCTGAAGAGCCCTTAATTAAAAGAACATTAGAGAAAAGTGGTGTGGAAGCTGCTCAAATTTGAAAAACACTTGAAATATGACAATTTTCTCAGTATTTTTCATATTGCCCATCCTCTGAGAATACTATTCTTAGCATATTAATTAGAAACTATTCAAGTGGAAAGTTGTTGTTTGGTGCAGTTGGAAGCTTAGCTATTTATAGTCTCATATTTGTCTAGTGTAGGTAGATCATCTCTGCCTGAGGAAAGCAAGGCAGCCTGCACACTGCATATCTTTGTGTTCTTCTCTCTGGCACACTTGTAAAGAAATTTTTTGTCACCCCTCTGTAGGCATGTGACCTGACCAGGTGTTGATATTTATAACAGTAAAGGAAAAGACCCAGATAGGAAGAAAAAAAACAAACAAAAAAAAACAAGAAAAAAAAAACCACAAACTGTCATAATTAATAACCATAATTAATTCTGTGCTTTAGGATCTAAGAGATCTTCTCTGGGATATCTGTGACAGCAGAAGGGAAGAAGCAGAGCAGGAACTTATTGGTATCATGAATGAAGAGTGGTTACCAGATCGTAGGGGGATTGCAATGAACCATTTCTTTACGCTTATGCAGGTATGGACTGCTACAGTAAGCCTGAGAGAAATTTCATATGGTTGGCTCCAAATATGTGAAGGATTAAAAATTAGTTAAGCAAATATACATGTGTTTTCTGAATTTATAGTCAAAGTTAAGCAACAAAAAGTAGATTCCATACACTTAACTTTGGAATACAGGAAAGATTAAAAAAAATACCATTCTTGTTGTTCAACCCCTAGGACTTTCAATCTCTATTATATGCTGCTACTTTTTGCTATTTCATAACTCCAATGAATCATCTTGAGTTTTCTGACAGAAATGTTACAGCTCTTTAATCTTGTATGATCATATTGACAACTCCTTTTAATTTATGAATTACATCATTCACAGCTGGATGTTACAGAATTTCCCTTATCACAAATTTATTTCGGTTGTAATTTCACTAATGTAGCTTGAAATTTTATCTGCTCACCAAGAAAAAAGAAACCCCAAAAAATCAAGCTGGGTTTTGAGATTGAGATGTCATTTGCTACTGTTGTTCAAATATGACCCAGCTTTCAGATATGTAACTTTAATGTTTTCAAAACTTCATTCAGTCCTGCAGTAAAGTAAGATTTTCCTGTCACTGCTGTTCTAGGTGCATAAATTTAGTTTAGAACTGGATTGTTTGAGACTAGACTAGGCTAGACAGGCTTTTCTGCAAACTGAACTAACCATTCTGTGAAAGTTTCAGTAAATTTAAAGAAGACAATGGAAACCCATGTCTTGTGATGCTAATTTAGCTGAAAAACTCATGTCTAAGCAGTTTAGGGTGGGCTTTCAACCCTTTAAATTCTCTGTACTATTTTTATATGTTTAATAAAAAAGAGAACCGCTCTCTTACCTCATATGAGTGTTGTGGTAATTCAAAAAAAGTTTGTGAAATAGTCAGTGCTATATTAAGGAAATTGTTAACTTTATTTTCAAAGG
>VZTB01016931.1:0-22619 GCA_013397245.1 Thryothorus ludovicianus | reverse complement strand
CCCCCAAATCCTGCACATCCCAAATATCCCAGTACTTACAGAGCCCCCAAATCCTGCACACCCCAAATATCCCAGTACTTACAGAACCCCCAAATCCTGAACATCCCAAATATCCCAGTACTTACAGAGCCCCCAAATCCTGCACACTCCAAATCCTGCACACCCTAAATGCTGCACAGTCCAAATCCTGCACACCCCAAATATCCCGTTGCTTACAGAGCCCCCAAATCCTGCACATCCCAAATATCCCAGTGCTTAAAGAGCCCCCAAATCCTGCCCACCCCAAATAACCCAGTGCTTACAGAGTCCCCTCACATCCCAAATATCCCGGTGGTTTCAGAGTCCCCTCACACCCCGGTCATGGAAGGAAACCTTTATCTGGATTTTAGCAAATGTAAAGGTGCCACATTAGAGCCGGGGCCAGGCATTGTTTCCTTTCTCTTTCTTGCCTTTCTCCTTCCTGCCGGTGTTAAAAACTGATTACAGTGACAAAAGAAACCGAGGTTTGGTATGAATAATCGGGGATGAGCAATGGTGCTGAGGATAAAAGCCCCCTTTTAAAAATTGCTCTGCTCATATAGGATAATATAGTCGAGATGGTGATGCTATTAATGGGGATGCTATTAAATTTGGGCAAAATGTAGATTAGAGTCAAACCAAGGGAAAAAATAAAATAGATCATGTCAGACCAAAGTGGCAATGACCAGCTGGCCTTGGAATACTGCCTTAAACAACAGCAAAAACAAAATATCCAGAAGAAGTCAAAGTTACTTCTTTTTTATATCACTGGAGGATAATTCTGCAATTTTTAACCCCACAAGTGTCTGAGTGCAGCACCAAGACACGAGCAGGCAAACAAAACAAAACACTCAAACAAAATAATGCTGGGGTTCCAGAAACTCCAGATTTGGGGCTGGATCCCTCCCTCCCACCCCCAACAGTGCCGAGGGTGAGGTTGGGGTCCCCTGCACTTCTCAGTGACCCTGGCAAGGAGAGAAGAGGAGGCACAGGACCAGTTAACAGGAATATCCCCCAGGAAGCCTGGGCTCAAACAGGAGCTCCCAAACCCCATCAGATCCTGCAGACAGTGCCAGCAGCCTTCTCTGGGTTTGTTCACCTCCTTCCTCAGGGCCTGCAAGGAAAACACCCCAACTCACCCGGGATGGGGAGCCCAAATCGCCAAAAATGGCTTTATTTCTCAAATGATGTCTCACAGAATCGTTTGTGTTGAGAAAACGCTGAGACCATCGAGTGCAAGCACTGCCAAGACCACCCCAGCTCATATCCCCAAACACCACTCCCACACAGCTTTTGGACCCTTCTGGGGGAAAGGTGAGCACAGAAAGGTGGGGACTCAGTTACATGTGACAGTAGACAGGAAATAAAGCAGGTAATTAATTTGTTCTTGAAATGCAACAGCCCCAGACATCTCAGAAAAGGAAATGGAATCAAAGGGAGAGAAAGCAGAGTGAAAATGGAACAAACTCCTCACCCTCCCTGTCACTCATCTGGGCAGTCAGTGGAGCAGAGTTGGGGATTTCTGGCTCTTATAAAGATCCCCTGATGCAAACGCCAGTTCTGGTGTTCAGAGCCCACCAGTTCCCAGCTGGAGGCATCCAGGGTGGTGCTGCAGCTACCACAGGGGGCATCTGTGATGTGTCACAGGCCAAAATAGTGAGGATTTAATGATGAGAGGCTCCTTTGAGGGCAGCCGTGGGTTTGCTTTTTCATAAGAACACCCAAAATACCGAGTCTGGAGTGTATCACTGATGAAGGAAAAAAAAGCCTCTGGAATTCTTTGCCTATCAAAGCCTCCCTCCTCAAGGACAACATCAGTGAACTCCACCCCTGGATGGAGGTTGTTAATTTGATATTTTTTCTTGTAGGACAAAAGTGGGGGAAAAAACCTCCAAACAATAAAAAAAAAAACCCCAAGAAACAGGAACCTGCATCTGAATGCAGGAACAGCAAAGGAGAGACTTCAAAATGCAAATGGGCAACTTCCCAGGTGATGAAAGGAGCTCTTGTCAGGGCCAGCGCTGCTCTCAGAGCTGACTGCTGACTTCCCCCCAAAGGAAATTGCACACAAAGGCTTTGCCTCTTTTTTCATCTTCCATTTCATTTTCCCATTAATTTTTCGTTTTTTCATCTTCATTTTTTCACCGTTCTTTGAACAAGGCAGCCCTTGATTCCCTCCCCAGTTTGCTGAGGAGCAGCCAAGAGGCCCAGGGAGTGACTGGGACCTTGTGCAGCCCCTGATGGGGGGGATTGCAGCTCCTTTCCAAAAAATCCGAGTGGCTGCCAAGGAGAGGGCTCACCCAGCCTGCCAGGACAGGACCTGCTCCAGACAAACACAATTCAAAACTGCCAAAGAGCTGCTCTTGGATTTTTGTCTGGGGTTAGTGAATAGGAAATGGGTCTTGTGAGGCCTGGATCGCAGTGGGATATGTTTATATGCATATTATTAAATATATATATGTATGTATGTAAAAAATTAATGACATCTCATCCCTGGAAGTGTTCCAGGATGGGGCTTGGAGCAGCCTGGGACAGTGGGAGGTGTCCCTGCCCATCCAGGGGTGGCACTGGATGGGCTTTAAGGTCCCTCCCATCCCAAACCCTGCTGGGATCCCAGGTTTCTGTGATTAATCCCCTACTCAATGTACCTGTGCTTGGCCCTGCTCCAGAGCACCTGAACACTGCCTGTCCTCCATTTATGTCCCTCATGTCCCCCATTTCCCTCATTCCCTTCATGTCCCCCATATCCATCCCTCATTCCTTTCACGTCCCTCATTTCCCCATGTCCCCTGTGTCCCCCGTGTCCCTCATGTCCCCCATTTCCCTCATTCCTTTCATGTACCTCATTTCCCTCATTCCTTTCATGTACCCCATATCCCTCCTTCCTTTCATGTCTCTCATTTCCCCATGTTCCCTGTGTCCCCCATGTCCCCCATATCCCTCATTCCTTTCATGTATCTCATTTCTCCATGTCCCCATGTTCCTCGTGTCCCCCATGTTCCCCATATCCCTCATTCCTTTCATGTATCTCATTTCTCCATGTCCCCATGTTCCTCGTGTCCCCCATGTTCCCCATATCCCTCATTCCTTTCATGCCACCCATATCTCTCATTCCTTTCATGTCCCTCATTTCCCCATGTCCCCCGTGTTTCCCATGTCCCTCATTCCCCCCATGTCCTCCATTCCCACGGGGCTGAGGGCACGGAGCCCCTGGCAGGGCTGGCAGTGGCCGCCTGGCACGGCCCAAGGGCTGCATTCCCGCCTGCTCCCCCCTGGCGGTGCTTTCCTGGCCTGAGCCCACCTCAGGAGCTTTCCCAGCACTGCAAGACCCGGCAAGAGAACACAGCAGAGCTGCTACAACATTCCCCCAGCACATTAATGCTCCCTCCTTCCTTCCTTCCTTCCTTCCCTGGTTTTTAATTATTTATAACTGGCACAGAATCCGAAAGTTCTTGGGGTTTGGCGCTGATTAAAAACCCAAATTTCCATAAATCCATAAACAGAAAATACTGCAGAACAGTGGGAAGAGTGCTGTGTTTGAGTCATCCATGAGCCTTCTGGGCATTGCAACACCAGCAGCTCTTCAGAAAGCCAGGGCCCCGTGGTTCACGTCCCAGGGAACTCACCTGCAGTCCAGGAGTGCCTGGCAGGTGGGAGCAGCTCCTGTGGCCAAACAGGCTCAAGTGGAACAAGGAATTCAAGGGGCTCACCCTCTGAGGAGATCAGCTTGGAGAGAGACTCAGTGAGAGCTGGGAGATCAGAACCTCAGAGGGAGAGGCTGGACAAAACTGGGAGCTTTATGGATCCACACTAGCCCAGGCAAATCCCTGTCCCCAGAGAATTTCCTGCCGTAGGCAGCAGCAACCCTGTCCTGCTCCTCATCATGGGCTTCCATTCCACCCTGGGCTTCTCACAGCTGTGGCCTGTCTGCCCCGGGTGGGAGAGTGGGGCTGCCCCAGGGGCAGGTGTGGTTATCCTGATGGATTATCCTGATGGAATATTCTCATGAGTTTATCCTGATGGATTATCCTGATCGGGTTGTCATGATGGATCATCCGGATTGTCTTTTGTCCTCTCTAGGTGCCACTCCTGAGCCACCCTACAGTGAAAAGCAAACACCTGTGGAGGTTGACAGTGCCACATGCCATGTGTGACCCCTGTGTGTGACCCCTGTGTGTGACCCCTGCGTGTGACCCCTGTGTGTGACTCCTGTGTGTGACTCCTGTGTGTGGCTCCTGTGTGACCCCTGTGTGTGACCCCGAGTGGCTGTCCCAGCCCAGGGAATGTTGGGTTTCTCCTGTGGCTGTGCTGGCTTCCCCCCACAGCTGCTCCAGGAACCAAACCATGTCCATCGTGTGGCACTGCTGCCAGCTCTCTGTGCCACCCAAAGAGAGGGAAAAAGGGGAAAAGGGGCTTTATTGAAGAGAAAAAGAAACCACTGTGGAAAGGAAAGGCTCTCTGGGGTCACAGGACCCCAGAATGGTCCAGGTTGGGAAGGAGCTCAAAGCACCTCTTGTCTCACCCCTGCCATGGGCTGGGACAATTTCTGCCACCCCAGGGTGATGCCTGAAGAGCCTGTCCTGGAGCAGAGGCCGGGCAGAGCAGGAGGATCAAGCAGGGATTTATTAAAAATGTATTTATTACACCCTGGGCAGGGCCAGAGCCCGGCCGGGCCACAGCCAGGCTGAGCCCCAAAATGGGCCCAGAATGGAGCCCGGCCACCAGGGCCCACACTTGGAGAAGTTCTGCTCCAGCAGCAGATTGCAGGCAATTGTCCAATTCCAGCTGCACCTTAGCAAGCTCCATCCTCCTTGCTTTTCTCTCTTGCCAAGAGCCTTGCTTTTGCTCTTGGGCCTGAAATTTGGATGGGCTGTCCTTGGTGCCAGGCTGGCAAAGGAATTGTTTTGTGTCCCTGCTGTGTGAGGAGAGCTCAGCAACGCTGAATGTGAAACCCAGAGCTGCCCCTGGAACAGCCCAGAGTCTGGAAAATAGAAAAGCTCAAACCTAAGGCACCAAGGGTGCTACAAACTCTGTCCAGCCTGTCCTGGAGCACTGCCAGCATTCCCAGACCAGGTTTCCAGAGCTACAGAGGCGACCATGTGTGAAAAGCTGCCCAGTTTAGGGGATTTGCCCTCGCTGCTCACCTGCCAGCTTCGTCTGCCTTCCCTTAAACCTGAAGTTAAAATTGCTTGTTTGGGGAGCCGAGTAAGAGAGGCAGAATTAGGAAACTTTTCCTGGCAGTTCCCAGTTTCCATGGTGACGGGAGTGCGAGGGGATGGTGGGTGCAAAGACAAAGGCTGGCACAGAAAATCCACGGCTCTGGATGAACGGAGCAGAACAGAACCGAAAATCCCATTGCTGGCCAAAGAACTTGAAGGGAACATGTAAGAACAGACGGATTCACCACAACTTCCAGTGGAATGGGGGAAGGCTTAAGGAGCAAATCTCACCTTTTAACTCCCAGAATCCAGAAATAAGTGAAAAGGGAGGGTAATATTTCTGGGGGGAAATGTAATCTCAGCAATCTCTCCTGTCCTGACTTATATTAGAAATGGGACAGGAATACTTTAAGAGACGAAATCACTTAGGGCAGGGAACCTTTGGTCTGGTTTCCTGCAAGGTCATTCCAGGACATGCATCATCCTGCTGGAATTGTTTCTTTCCTGTCTTTCTTGCCCCTTGCCATGGTGAGAACAGAGCTCAAACGTCAGCAGGTTATTGTGTGATTTTTAAACCTGGCTCAATTTTCTCACCTGATTATCTTGTTTTGAATTCTAGGTGTCTCCTGAGGAAGGCAGGAGCCTCCCTTGGAATGGAGAATGCAAACCCCCTCCCTCCCAATGATTATCATTTGGAAATTAAGGGGCTCTCAGGCACAGATGTGGCAATAGCAAGAACAGTTGTGCATGAGCAGAACTCAAACGAAAATGCAGAGATACAAAAAGCAAGGCAGTGTCAGAGTCAGGATCCCAGCTGAGCCCTGTGGCTCAGGGCTTGGTGGCAGTGCCATGCCATGGTGGCTGCAGCCCTCGTGCAGTGGCACAGGTGGCTGTGGTGGAGCAGGGATCGTGCAGAAAGGTGGAGTTTCCCTGGGAAGGTGCAGTGGGGATGGCTGGGCCTGGTGTCCCTGTGGGAATGCCGTGGCAAAGGCTGCTGGCTGTGCCAAAGGCCAGCTTGGATGCAGGTAGGAATGCTTGGCTCCTGGGCTGGCTGCAGCAGCTGCCAGGGGGATGCTGGAATTTTGTCAGGCGTGCAGGGAGAGTGAGTGGCCCCTGAGCAGAAGATGTGTGCCTGGAGGGAGGCTGGGTCCTGGCAGAGCTCAAGAAAACTGCCCCAGCTGGATTGGAACAGCTGGGCCATGGACAGAGGGTTCCCCCAGCTGGGCTGGGCTGGAGCACACACTGCTGGGGACAGCTGACACTGCCACCCAGGACTCTGATGCTCTGCCTCCAGGCAAATGTGGGACAAGCAGGACAAATAAAATTGCAGTGGAATTTAAAGCACACAGAGAAAAACTTCTGAGAGTGCCACAGCCAGTAGCTTTAGGAACATCCACGGGGTACAACAGGGAAGAACCAGAGTTTCCAATGCTCCCCGTGCCTCTGCAGAGTCTCTGCTGCTCTGCCTGGGAGCCCTTCCCCTGTAACCACCTGCTCCAAGGTTGTAGGGGCTCCATTTCCATAACAGGGAATGATGGGCTTTCCAGATACAGCCAAAATTTCCATAAGAAGGAAAAATAGGTTTTCCAGATGCATCCAAAGCAGATAAAAATAAAAGGATGGAAATGCACATTAAATTAGAGTTTTCTAAAGGGACCCAATGAAAAAAAAAATTCTAGAATTGCAATTGCTCTTTTTTTTCATTCAGATTGGGTCTATTTAACCATTAAAGCTCTCTCTGTTTGTAAATGTGTGTTAATTTTAATATGAAAAGTGTCACTTCTGCATAAAAAGGGATTTATTGAAGATTGAGATGAAGCACTCTCAGAAATCAAAGTCTGGAACATTTCATTCTGATAATGTTCAAATCCAATGTTTGGGAATTATATGATTTTTTTTTTTTTGCTCATCTCTTTGCTGATTTCAACCTACATTAGCAGATCTCCCATTCCTATGAAACTTCATAGTTATCAATTATTTCATTTAAAATAAATCAAATAAAAGCAAATAAATGAATTCAATTCTTCCCCCATCAGTGAGGTCCTGGAGCAGACTCAGGACCAGGCCAGAGCAGGAATAAACTGCGGCACATCCCCAGCCCAGTGCTTCCTTCAGGCAGGATCTTCTCTGGATTCCTCCTCCCTCCCCATTCCTTTTCTCTCCCTGCTCCCAGAGCACCAATTCCAAGTGGATTCTTTGGGATAGAAATTTCTCTGGTGGGCTTTGAGCCCAGCCTGCATTTTCCCAGCACAGACAGGGAATGTGGCAGGAACCACAGAGCCCCTAAATGATCCATGAGGATCTTGGGGATCCAGGGGAAGAAAGGGATCCAGTGAGAGCTCAGAGACCCTGCCAGAACATAAAGGGGCTCCAGGAGAGCTGGAGAGGGACTGGGGACAAGGGACAGGACTCAGGGAATGGCTTGAAGCTGAAGGAGGGTGGATTCAGACTGGATTTTCAGCAGGAATTCCTGGCTGGGAGGAGCTGAGTTGGAATTCCCAGTGCAGCTGTGGCTGCCCCTGGATCCCTGGCAGTGCTGGACATTGGGGTTGGAGCAGCCTGGGACAGTGGGAAGTGGCAGCAAGATTGGAACTTGATCCTAAGGGTCCCTTCTGACCTTATCCATTGCATGAATGTGTGATGGAAACCCGGGCAGGAGCCTGGAACACCGGGAGCTTTCCTGGAGAACCCTGAGGGGTCAGAGGGGATGCGTTGGAACTGTGAGTGCCAGGGAAGCAGCACCACATGGAACATGGTTTGAGATATCCACACCTGGAACATGGTTTAGGATATCCACACCTGGAACATGGTTTGGGATATCAGAGCAGGGCAGGAGCACTGCCCCACACCTGGAACATGGTTTGGGATATCCACACCTGGAACGTGGTTTGGGATATCAGAGCAGGGCAGGAGCACTGCCCCACACCTGGAATGTGTTCTGGGATAAAGAAAAGCACAGGGACCGTCACAGGGAGCCCTGTCCCTGACTCCTGGCCGTTCCCCTGGTGTGTTCCCAGCTCTTCAGCAGCACCAGAGCTGGACAGCTCCTTCCCTAGGAAGGAAAACGGCCCGGTGGAGGATTTCCAGCTCTCATTGGCACTAAGGGCTGTGGCCAAACAGCTGAAGAGAATCTTGGCTGGAAATGTTCATTAGCAACATTTTACATTTCAGTTACAGCTGCCACTCCTAAACTGCCAGTGCTCTGAGTTCAAGTCATTACCCTCAGCCTGTAATTAACTTCTCTGAGGTCACTATAAATCACCCTGGACTCACAGTCCCTCATCCTGGGAGGTTTCTGTCACCTCCAACACTCGCAGCTCACAGCCAGGGGCACTGCCAGAGCCTGCACTGTGATCCCAGCTCTGGGATCATTCCCTTTGCCACAGATCCCCTGGGAATTCACCCCAGCCACCTGCAGCGATTAACTTCATCGGGTGAGGGGATTCTGCACTCAGGGAAGGCAAAACTCACCTTTCATCCCCTCAGGCTTCTCCCAGGGAGTGGGGGAGTCCCCGCCCCTGGGGGGTTGTAAAGCCCTCTGGATGTGACACTTGGGGACATGGGGCAGTGCGGCCTGGGCAGTGCTGGGGAATGGTTGGACTAAAGGCTTTTCCAGCCCAAATGATTCCCAATTCCAATTACCAAAAGCTGTTATTTAATGAACTGCTTTCAGTGTTCATAAACACAAAATAGAGTCACTTTTCACAGTGGGCTCTTTGTGCCAGTTTATTGTTAAGAAGCAGATCAGGTGCCAGCCAGCTGAACAGGCACTCTGAATTACAGCAGCAATTACAGGAGCGATTCCCATGGCTGGGGAATTTGCTGTAGCCAAATTTTGAGGTGGCCAAGGATATCCTGTCAGATACCAGGGGAGAAATCCATCTCTGGGAGGTGGGCAGGCCCTGGCACAGGGTGCCCAGAGCAGCTGTGGCTGCCCCTGGATCCCTGGCAGTGCCCAAAGCCAGGTTGGACATTGGGGCTGGAGCCCTCTGGGTTTTTAAAATTTCCTCCCTTCATCCAGAGAATCCCACCAGTTCAGTCTCCATCCTCCTGACACAAAAGCTGAAGGAATAAATAGAAATTACTTCTGTGCAGCACTCTAGGGCTCTGAGGGCTTCCAATGATGAAGGAATGTGTTCACGTTATTCCCAAGAAGGTCCGCACACACAATTTATTGCCATCACCCTTCCAGTGCCTCCATGGTGAGTGTCCAGTACCAATTCTTTTTGGGGAAATAATAAACAAGAGAGGAAATTCTGCCACCACTGTTTGTTACATCGCCTGGTGGCCCAGTCACAATCTGGTTGGAATTTTCTCCAGTTTCAAACTGGTTATGTGTCTCACTTTGAGCTGGTGAGGAAACTCCTCACTCACCACTTCACTAGAAACTTTTCTTGCCCTGCAGTGAGGAGTAACTTTTGGGCTGTTCTGTCTCTGCAGAGGGCAGAAGAGGGTTTGGGGAAGGTTCTGTTCCTCCTTGGACTCCAAATGCTCCATCAGTTTTATGTTGCTGAACATGGTGAGGGCAGTTTTAATTGAGACCCTCTGCTGGTCTGAGCAAACACGATTAGGAGAATTAAGAAAATTCACCCAAATTGAGACTGACCTACTTCATATTGGCAAGGGCTCAGTGTGAGCCAGCAAAAAGCTTAATCTAACTCCTAAAAATTTGTATTGCACAAACCTTTAAAAAATCACTGAAACACTGGGAGACAAAAAGGCATTGACTTGAGAGAATGTGGTTGGTCTGGTATCACATGAAATGTCGTAAGCATGGAGCTCTGTGGAGGTATTTTATTGACAAAAGTGAGAAAAAAATTGATGAATTTGGCAGAAAAACAATGATCCGGAGCTCTTGGCTTGCCTGAATCTGTTTCAATGAGGTGCAGCTCCCCCAGCTCACGGTGGGCTCCTGCCCTGTGGGGAGGGAACAGGGCTGGTCCCCCTGAGGATTGGGAACCCTGCAAGAAGATGGATCCATTCCAGCTGTGGAGATCGCTGGATAAAGTCATTTACTGCTGGATTCCCACGGAGGAGAGGAGCAGCTCAGGCTCCTGGACAGCCCCCAGGGCATGCTCCTGGCAGGGAACACTCAGAGGCTGCTCCCACTCCAGGGCACACTGGAAATCCGAGCGCTGACAATCGTTCCCTCCTGCCTCACCCGGACAGAGCCTCCAGCTGCGGCCCCGTGGAACTCAGCAGGCAAAGTGCAGTGCCCTGTCTGGGGGCTGGGAGCTGGGCACCGCTGCAGAGGGCAGGGGTGAACAAGGAACGGCTCCTGGCAGGGATGCTCCGAAAGCTCACTCTGGGAAGAGTAAATAAGGGGAACAAGTTTAAGGGATGTAATCCTGGGAGCTGTAGTGCTTAAACAAACGTGGCCTTTGCTGTTCTGGGCTTTAATAGCAGGCACTGCTGTCCTGGGGTCACTGGGAAAACACCGAGGGGACAGCAGGGGCTGGGGCTGCACCTCTCACCCTGGGTCACCATGTCCTCTTCTTGTGCCTTCATCCTCCTGCAAGCGTGTTTGACCAGACCCTGCAACCCCTTCCTGCTCCTGTGTCCCTGCAATGGAGCTGGACACAGCACAGGGGACAGGAACGGGACAGAGGCACAGCAGGGGACAGGGAACAGGACAAGGGCACAGAAGAGAATGAGGAATGGGAGGATGACACAGGAGGGGACAAGGGCAGAGATGGGGACAGGGAACAGGACAAGGGCACAGAAGAGAATGAGGAATGGGAGGATGACACAGGAGGGGACAAGGAAAGGGACAAGGGCAGAGAAGAGGACAGGGGAGGGGACAAGGGCACAAGGCTGGGACGAGTGGCTGAAGTGCAATGGGCAGGGGCTGATCCCAGGAATTCCCTGGCCCAGGAGGCAGAACTGCCCTGGCAGTGCCCAGCCCTGAGCAGAGCCCAGGGAGGGGTTGGAGTCTCCTGCTGGGGATATTCCAGAGGCACAGGGACACACTGCTGTGCCCTGGGCTCTGGGATGGCCCTGCTGGAGCAGGAGTGGCACCAGGGACCCTCTGGGGCCCCTCCCACCCTGATCCATCTGGGATTCTGTGAGTCTGGGACTCTGCACTGCCATCCTGTCACATTTCAAGGCCGGGATGTTTTAGCACAGCCTTTTCCTCTGCAGGGTGACACTGAAGCCCTTTGTTGAAGGATTGCGCTGCTGCTGCTCCCCAGCCAGGGCAGGTCTGTTCGAAGAGCAGCCTGGGCACACCCCAGCAATAATTCACTGAATTTTGGTCCCTGTCTGGCACCGGCTGCCTTCAAGCTCTGTGGCAGTCCGTTCATCTCCTGAGCTCTCTGCTCTTGGCCTTTTCCAGGCTCTACAAAAGGCAATGAAGGAGACTCTGGCAAAGAATTAATTCTAAGCAGAAATGTTGCAACTTCCCAACTTTCCAGGGGGCCCACAGCAGAGGGGAGGAGGACTCAGGCTATGCACAAATGCAGCTGATGTGCCCCCCGCCCTGGTTTGGTTTAATCAGCCCACATTTAATCTGACCACAAGCTGGGAGATGTTCACAGCCATCCCAAGGCTCTCTCCAATTCAGGGATTGATGAAAGGCAGGCTGGCTCCCTGGGAAAAGCTGCCAGGATGAGATCAATTCCATCCAAACCCTGTTGAAGCAGCTGCTCCCCCTCCCCTGGCAGCTCTCTTGCCGTCCTCTGCTCTGATCCCCAGCTCTGGCAGCCTGTTTGCCATTCCAAACCACGAAAAAAGAGAGCACAAACTCCTCCTGAGCGCTCTGCACAGCGGATCTCAGCATCCTTTAGGGAAAGGCAGCACCCCTGGGGCAGTGCCAGCTCCAGTCCTGGCTGCAGGGGAGCACCAGTGCTCTGTGGATGGGTTTTCCCCTCCCACAGCTTCTGTTGGGCTGCCCTGCTCCAGTCCCTTCCCCAGAGTTCCCTTCCATACCCCTGCAATCTCCAGGGCAGACCAGCCCCTCATCTCCCCCGTGCCAACGAGCCGAGTTCTTCCCCACACTGCCTGGGATAACCGGGCTCGGGAAAAAAGATTTCTTTGGAGGAAAGTGGAAAAAAACTGTTTATTTAACAGTCAAAGCACTCCCCAGCACAACAAATGAACAACACTGAACACCAAAGCCTCTGTGTGCCCTCAGAGATGCCAAATTCAGAAAGTGTCTCCCGGGGCTGGAGCTCGGCTCAGTTGCTGTCGGTCCCTCAGGGCTGGGAAAGGCCGGGCCAAACAGTGCCAAGAAAAGGGAAAAAAAACACAGTGCAGAGAACAACTCTGCCTCAGCTGGCCAAAAACTGACCCAGAGCCAAGGAGAGCTCTGTCCTGCTGCCCACTGCAGCCAGCACAGGCCGTGTGTGAGGAAAGCTGGAAACTCTGATCTTTGTGTTTGAAAACAACAGCCTCAGACATTGCAGCGCTTCTCCTTCTCCCCTGCACTTTCAGAGCCAGTTTGAAAGGTGCAAAACTGATTTCTGAGCTGAACAGAGAATGGGGACACAATTCATCATCAGTCCAGGATGCCTGCAGTGAGAACACATGGAATGGTCACAGGGAAATCCTGATGGAAGTGGCACAACTTGCCAGGATGTTCAGCTGAATGCCCCTAAAAATGGCTACTGACAAAAAGCACGATCATTCCTGAGGAAACTCGACTTCCCAGGAGCACGAAGCTGCTCCCCGGGCATTCCCCAAACAGGGAACGGCAGCAGGAGCCCCAGCCAGAGCTGCTGCACCTGCCTGGCAAGGACGGGCAGGGGGACACAGCCCTGCAGCACCAGTAGCGCTGCCAGGCCAGACAGATTTCCAAATTCACACAACCCCCAGAGCTGGAAAAGAACTTTTAGAGCTCCTCCAAGCCCCCCCCCACGGCCCAAAGTGCACATCCAGAGCTTTCTGAGCCCTTCCAGGAATGGGCACTCCACCCTGTTTAAATTTTTTATAACCATTTCCATTATCTTTTTTTCCCAATGTCCACCCTGAGCCTGCCCTGGCCCAGCCTGAGGCCGTTCCCTCTGCTCCTGTCCCTGTTCCCTGCGAGCAGATCCCAAATCCCCCTGGCTGTCCCCTCCTGGCAGGAGCTGTGCAGAGCCACAAGGGCCCCCTGAGCCTCCTTTGCTCCAGGCTGAGCCCCTTCCCAGCTCCCTCAGGGATTCTCCAGCCCCTTCCCAGATCCCTCAGGGATTCTCCAGCCCCTTCCCAGCTCCCTCAGGGATTCTGCAGCCCCTTCCCAGCTCCCTCAGGGATTCTCCAGCCCCTTCCCAGCTCCCTCAGGGATTCTCCAGCCCCTTCCCAGCTCCCTCAGGGATTCTCCAGTCCCTTCCCAGCCCTGCCTGGGGCTCCAGCCCCTTCCTTGGATGCGCTCCAGCCCTTCCATGCCTTAAACTGTTCCCAGGACTGGAGGTGCAGCCTCAGCAGGGCCAGCACAGGGGACAGGCACAGCCCTGTCCTTCACAACCCCAGTGCCAGGAAGGTGGGACCTTTGGGAGGGGACAGGAGAGGTGACACACTCACACTCCATGGACAGGGCTGTCGCCTTCAGCACTGTGGCCCTGTAATGTCACCCTGGAATGTTCAGTCACCCAGTTCCTCACCCACAGAGCTCTCCCTGGTTTATCCAAAACCACCAAAATCCAGGTGGCAGAGCTGCCATCCTGGCTGTCCTCTATGGGTCCAGGGGGACACACAATGTCCTGGAAGGGACCCTCAGGCCCACCTGGTTCCACCTCTGGGATGTCCTTGCAGGGAGCAAAGGCAGAACAGCCCCGCACGAGGTCAGAGCCTGTGAGCCCTCTGTGCTGCCCTGGAAAAATGCAAACCAAGGAATAATCCCACAGGGGTTTTTTATCTGTTACATTTTATGCAAAAGGAATTAACCTTTGTACTCCAGAGCTCCATCTTATCACTCCCATCCCGTGGTGATGTCATCTTCCAGAGGCTTCTTGCTCAGGAGTCTTGAATATGTTTAAAAAATTCCTACATAAGCAAAAATGTGCACAAAGCTGCAGGTGAGTATGAGAAAACTTATGGCCATCTTCAGTGTGAAAACATACAGGCATTTGTGCTCCCTCCAGAAAAACACCCAGGAAAATTCAAAGCAAGAACATCCAGACATTACAGGAATACACCCAGGAATCCAGAAAATTCAGTGTGAAACCTCCAGGCATTCGTGTTCCCTACAGAAGTACACCCAGGAATCCAGAAAATTCAGTGTGAAACCTCCAGGCATTTGTGTTCCCTACAGAAACACATCCACAAATCCAGAAAATTCAGTTTAAAAACCTCCAGGTGTTCATCTTTCCTACAGAAACACACCCAGGAATCCAGAAAATTCTGGTTATTGGATCCAAATGACCATCATTAGTGACCTGATTTCCCTCACATGCACCTGGGATTTTTCCTGGCTGCCAGGTGATTTAACAGCTTTCCTGAGAAGTCAAAGAGCAGGAGCAAACTCCATCTGCTTTAGGAGGTTTCTAAATCCATGAGATCTGAATTTCACCCAGCCATGGGACCTGTGCAGCCCCCAGTGCCCCTGGGCCTGGCTGCTGCAAGGTGCTGCCATGGATTAGGAATAATAAACGACGTGATGAGCCTCTAATCACCAGCAAAATTGTTGATGTTGGGCAAAAATATCCCTCCAAGAGATTCCATCTGCAATCGATTAAAAAATGCAAGCGAAGTCCAAGGAGTTTATTTATCCTTTTGTTCTCCTGCTGTCTCGTGGGATTGAACTGGGTTTGGAGGGGTCAGACTTCCTTGTGACTTCTTGATGGCACAGGCCAGGGCTGGATGGGATATTGGGAATTGGGAATTCCTGGCTGGGCTGGAATTCCCAGAGCAGCTGTGGCTGCCCCTGGATCCCTGGAATGTCCAAGGCCAGGTTGGACATTGGGGCTGGAGCAGCCTGGGACAGTGGGAGGTGTCCCTGCCCTGGCAGGTGTGGGATGGGATTTGAGGTCCCTTTAACCCAAACCATTCCAGGATTCCATGGTTCTCTGACAGACTGAAGCTGAGAGCCATGTCCCCGATAAATCCCAGGAGGTGACAGGACCCCTCAGGCCCCCAGGCTCTGTCCCCCTGGTCCCCTCCTGTCCCTGTGGTGCAGTTGGACCCTGGAGCAGCCCGGGCTGTGCAGAGCTGCTGCTGGCCAGGATTCTGTGCCACAGGGTCAGGTACTGGGCTGAGCATGGGTGTGTGCAGAGAAACCCATCAGAAATTCAATGTACAGGCCCCAAAGCCAGCAGCTCTCTCTGTCAGGGGCCAGGCCCTTCACAGCCCTGGGACTCAGCCACTGCCTCTGAACAGAGGCTTCACCTTCAGAAATAACAATTCCTACTCATTTTCTACTGGGTTTAACCAGGAATGTGTCAGATTCTGAATGTCTTGTGACAGGAAGACTTAATGCCTATTAATTAGGATCAGTATTACTATTTTTATGTGAAGTCTCCATGGTAATAATTCTGTTCTGGAGGGTGCCAGGGGAAAATTTGAGTTGATTTTGATATGAAGAGTCCAGACCATTGCCACAACATTCTCAGTCTCTCAGCAGGGTCACCGTGAAAGACAAGATGCAGATTCTGTCCCTTTTCATCAATTCCTGAGAGGATAATTTTTAGAGAAGCAGCTACTCATAATTTCAGGAGTTCAAGCATGGGAGTGTCTGTACATGTAATTACATTTCCCTTACCAAGTTGATTCCTTGTGAGATTGCTTTCTAGTGTGCAGAAATTCTTGTTTGAAATTCCACCAAGCAGGGCTCAGATTTTCCTTGCCTGATACATTAAAAAACCTTATTTTTTTCAAAAGAGAAAAATGGATCGATCCACACACACCGTGGGAGAGTCAGCTCTTGACTTCCTCTGGGTTAAAAATTCAGGCTGAAGGAGGGGGTTCTGAATTCCCTATTTTTCTTTTTTCAGGCTGTTTTTTCCAGAACTCATTTAATTCTTGCTTTTGTTGTGTCATCTGAACACTCTTCACTTTTTCCCCTGTTCAGGGACACCTCCCACTGGCCCAGGCTGCTCCCAGCCCCAGTGTCCAACCTGGCCTTGGGCACTGCCAGGGATCCAGGGGCAGCCACAGCTGCTCTGGGCACCCTGTGCCAGGTCCTGCCCACCATGCCAGGGAACAATTCCTCCCTAAAATCTAATTTAATCTCTCCTCTTTTAGTTTGAAGCCATTCCCTGTGTCCTGTCCCTCCATCCCTTGTCCCCAGTCCCTCTCCAGCTCTCCTGGAGCCCCTTCAGGCCCTGCCAGGGACTCTGAGCTCTCCCTGGAGTCTTCTCCTCTCTGTCCCATGCCTGGGGTGCCCTGGCCACGGTGCCAGAACAGCTCTGGAGTGTGCCAGCTGCTCCAGAGGGGCTGTGCCCAGGGACAGACCTGTGCTCAGCATTGCTGCAGTCCCTGGCTCCAGCAGGGCACTGCCCCAGGCTGGGAATGGGCTCTCCCACAGCTCCCTGCTGTTAAAAGTACATATTATATTATTGGCTTTTTGCAAATATTGAAATGAATGCTCTATATATAATGCTGGAAAACTTTGCTGTATGAATAAAGTTTCTTTTATTTCTGCTATTAAAAAAACTTAGAAATAGTAGTGGGATAAATATATTTTTCTTGGGCCATAGCATGGTGATGTAAAAAAGCTTTTGTTCATGTAACTAACACAGAGAATGGTAAAAGATAATCAGGGAATTCTTCCCATTCTTGGATTAACCCCTCTGGATGAAGATGGTGATGGACACCAGAGCCCCAGGGAAGGAATTTATTGATCACCCATTATCAGAGAGTGTGGCACAGGATGGAGCCACAAGGAGAAATAAAAAATGTTGATGTCCAGGATGGAATGAGGGCAGGTTGGGGAACCCACAGGAATGTTTTTGAATAATGCACGAGGTTCTGTGGATATGCAGGATATTGTTGCATTTAAAGCAGTGTGTTCTGGGTTAGGGGGGCTCATGGCTGAATGCCAAGCACCCAGCAATATTATGCTTTATTGTCTTGTCTCTTATCAAACATTTTAAATATTACCAGGAAAGTGAGCCTCGTTTTCACACTGCCCTGGGGTTTGCACATTCCCTCAAAGGGAGCGAGCTCAGCTTGGCTGTGTTGGTGCAGAGCGAGTGCTCCCTGCCCAGAGTCTGCCCCAGAGCCCTGCCCTGGGTGAGCTGCTGGGCTCCAGGAGGGCTCCCAAGGACGCTGCCCAAAGCTGTGTAAGGAGTTAATGCCAGCCTGGAGGGAGATGGGATAAGAGGTTTGTCTCTTCCCAAAGCAGCACGGACAGGAGGAGCGGGAGCTGTGGAGGTTCCTGCTCCAGGCAGGTCAGGGAATCTCCCCTCTGCCCTGAGGGCCCCAGAACTGAGTTCTTGGGAAGGGCTGGGGGGACAGGGGGGATGGTGATGCCCTGGGAGGCTCCCCTGGAACAGAGGCTGGACAGAGCTACAGGAATAAAGCAGGGATTTGTTAAAAGGCTTCACAGGACACACCTTGGGCAGTGCCAGAGCCTGCCCAGGGCTGCACCCAAGATGGGCCCTGGGTCAGGAGTTTCACACTTTTATAAGTTCTGGCCCATTCCCACACTGGGGGTCACTGTCCCATCCCAGCCCCAGGTTCTGCAGTCCCACCCTCCCAGATTCTCCCCTCAGTTCTCTCTGGTTGCACTTTTTGGGCTGAGGCTGCAGCTCTGCCCTTGGTTCTGGGGCTGCCAAAGGATTGTTGTGTGTGCCTGAGCTGTGAGGAGAACTGGCTGCCACTTTGTGTGGGGTTCAGAGTCACAGCCCAGGGCAGGGTCTGGCAAACAGGAAAGCTGAGACTGAAGGCACCAGTGGTGGCCCTGGGAATAACCTGGGGCAGAGGGAAAGAGGAGGGTGATCCATCCAAAGCAGCCCCAACCCAGGGGCACACTCAGCCCTGGCCAAACACCAGGGACAGATCACTTCTGATTTTTCTGGTGTGTGAAGGCAAAACTGTTGCAGTCTGAATAAATACATTTTTCAGCTTTGGCTTTTACATTTGGTCCGTGATTTATCCCATACTCAACATTTCATCTTCGCCTTGCAAAAACGGGTGCAGCTGCACTCAAAGGAAAGTGTTGTTTGCTTCTAAAAGCCTTTTTCTTAGGGCAGTTTGGGGTTTTTTATCTTTGAAGATGTCTATTGCTGTTTCCAAAATGAGATGACATGTTGAGATGTCGTAAAGGCATAACAGAAATTCAGATCAAAAAATCTGAAGGGTTTGGCTGAAACTGCTCACCAAGTTGAATCAAATTTGCAAAAGATTGTGCTCAATACCAAATTGAAGTTTTTGGTGTAATTTAGTCGTCCCACATGTCTTGGGTGATTACTGCCTGCTCTCCATTACTGATATTATTCTCACATTACCTTTTTGCACATGGAGATTCTAATGGTAAAGGGAATGATGGCACAAACAGATTTAAAAATAAGCTCATTTGGGGATTTTTATAAGCAGATCTCATTTTTTGATGCAGAACCTTTTTAGCTCATTTGCACACAATACTACTGGAGAAGGTACCTTTATCCCCCTTTTCATTTTGCATTCCTGTGACAGTAAAATAGCAAACAGACTTTTAAAATAATGACTCCCAGTTTGAAACCTTGTCTAATGAGGTACAGCCTGGTTTAGCATCATTGTTCTGAAGGTTTAAAGCCGGGGAATTAAAATGAGATCATTCCCACGTGACCTGCAGTGGCCATCGTTCCCAAACTCCATGTGGGTGGCTGCAAGGTGCCCTGGTGGGACTGAGGGAACCCTTGGCTGCTCAGGGCTGCCCTGGAGCCATCGAGGGGTGGCTGCAGGCTCAGGGGTCACCAGGGACTCCTGTCCAAATGTCCAGGGCCCAGAAATGGATCAAAGCTCCTCCAGGTGTGGGAGAGGCCCAGCCCAGGTTGTGGAGAAGGAGGTGATATACTGAGCTCTGCTGTGACTACCCCTCCAGCAGCAAATAACAGGGATTTTACACACAACCTCCACAGAGCTTCAGGCAGATAATTAAAGCAAATAGTCCGTTATTCCTTGATTAATTTTGTCTGCTTGTTTTTTCTTCTGCTAACGAAACACTCTTGTGCTTATTCCTTTTTCTCTGGGTAAATTTATTGTTCAGATTTATCCCTCAATCAGCTTTATTTGGAGAATATTTCATTTTAAACCTCCACAGGGACCATAGCCTGTCCCAGCACCGGAGTGGCAGCAGGGCCAGGGTCCCCTGAGCTGGCTCTGCTGGGGCACCCCCAGAGCTGGGGCAGGGCTGGGGTGCCCAGGGACAGGACCAGGAGGGGCTGGGACAGCTCTGGGGAAGGAAATGGAGCTGGGAAGGGACTGGAACCCCAGGAGAGGCTGAGGGAGCTGGGAAAGGGCTCAGGGAACAGGGACAGGACAAGGGAAAATGGCCTCGAGTTGTGCCAGGGGAGGTTTGTATTGGATATTGAGAAAATTCCTTCCTGGAAGGGGCTGCAAAGCATTGGAATGGACTGCCCAGGGTGGAATGCCCATCCCTGGGGGTGTCTAAAGCCCTGTGGCTGTGGCACTTGGGGCAGAGGTCAGTGCGGCCTGGGCAGTCCTGGACTCGGTGGGCTCAGAGGGGTTTCCCAATCCCCAGTGATTCAGTGATTCCTGGTTGCTCCATACCTGGAATCCCCCAGGTGAGGCCCCTGAGGGGTCAGGGTGAGGAGGGGTCTGGGCAGCCCCAGCGAGGAGACAAGAGCTTCCCCTGCAGAGGCTCCAGCAGTGTCACATTTCCTGAGCAGCAGGGTCCCAGCTGGGATCTAACCCTGGGCTTCCCCTCCCGAGCCCACAGCCCTGCCTGGGCTCTGACACCAGGTGAGGAGAATCCCCCCTCTCCCTGACTCTGGATCTTTTCAAGCAAAGCACTGTGAGCTCTAAAGTCACAGAAAGAGAAAAAAAGTGTCATTTTTCAGCCCAGACAATGGTGGGGCAGGACAGACCCTCTCTGAGAGCTGAGCACTTACGTGAAAAATTTACATGAGATATAAAATAGGTCAGCTCAGATATTGATTAAGGGCTGAAACAGAAGTAGTTACAAGTAATTTATCCTTTATACCCTGACATAATACAGGAATTATTTAATTAGGAACAGAATTATTTACAGAAGGTGCATTTGTGGCGAGTTTAAATCAATAGATTTAGTTAATAAGCAAAAATATAAATCTAGGTGGAGTTTAATTAACTGCAGGCCTGTCAGCAGTTCTGTGAGTGCATCCCACTGGCAGCAGCTCTGGGTAATTTTTATGGATAGCTCACCTTTAAATTAATTTCTTTGTGCAAGCTCCATGCTCTCCCTTAAAACACTCTTCACTTCCCTGTGTTTAATGGGAATGGATGGGAATCCCTCTCCTCGCCCAGGCCTGATGAAGATGTTCCCTCAGACAGGAGCAGTGAAGCTGTGCCAGGGCTACTACCAATAACTGCTACAAATTTGACTTACGCCTCTTGAACAGATCCGATTTTTACAGCATTAGAATTGCTGCAGTATAAAACAGCAATGCCCAAAGCCAGCGTACAGCTGTGAAATGCAAGGCACTTAACAAGAACAAAGTTAAAAAAGGTTGAACTGAGAGGGGGATTTGTGGGGAAATAGGAAAGCCATGAAGCTGTCAGAAAGCTGTGAGAAAGCAAATCTCAGGAATGTAAGAAAGTTAAAGTGAGGAAGGTAAGGAAAAACAACAGAGATAAGCACAAAGTATCAAGTGAGGCCTAGAAAAATGTTAAGCAATATGGTAGAAATATATATGCTTAGTAATAAAGTATTTTTTGACTTTAAGACCAGTACAAGACAGCATTGTTAGAAGAAAGTGCTCGTGAGCTTTTAGCAATTGGCCAAAGCAACTGCCTGTAAAGCTTTTGGAAACTGTAAATGGCTGAAAACTTTTAAGATGTAACCTGGAAATCTTTTGGCCCTGATTTGCCGTAGCTGAAGTGACTGGACTTTGTTCAATGAGTCTGATTGGCACAACGGAATGAAAAGCTTGCAAACAGCCAATCCTGTCTCATTCGTGCTTGTAAATAGAAAAATATCCCAGGGGACACACTCCAGGGGAGCTGCAAAGGACGGGGGACAAGGGCCAGAGGGACAGGACACAGGAATGGCTTCCACTGCCAGAGGGCAGGGATGGGTGGGAGATTGGGAATTGGGAATTTCTGGCTGGGATCGAGGTGAGGCCCTGGCACAGGGTGCCCAGAGCAGCTGTGGCTGCCCCTGGATCCCTCCAGCCCTCAGTGAAAAGTCACTTTTCCTCAATTAGAAATGCTGTTCCTTTTCCTAAGCCTCAGCCCCTTGCCAAGGGGAGTCGGCTGCAAAACCTAGAAGTTATTAAGGCAAGTCAGAGTTTTGGACTTTTGGAAGAAAATCCTGCAGTTCTTAGGAAAATCTTTAATCTCCAAGGGAATTTCTGCTTGGTTGACAACCCTCTGGCTGTTTTTCTTTCTTTTATATCAGTAGAAATGGAAATATGGATTCACTTAGAGTTGGATCAGTCCAGAGGTTACAGAATTTATCCTCAACACCTTAAAAACAGAGTGGTTTTGGGAAGAGGAATAATTTTCTCTTTTCTCCAGAGGCAGCAGGAAGGATGAAGAACATGTTTCCTATTTCATCACAACATTTTTCAGTGAAGGAAGGCCCGGCATACTCCTGATCTGTTTGATAACATCCCTGTTCCATGGCACTGACAGGAAAGCGAAGGTGAGCACAATATATTTATTCATCTCACTCCCACTGTTTACCATGAGAGAGATTTATCTGAGCACAGGCAGGAATCCCTTTCTCCTTCATGCCAAGCTCCTGAACCGGGATTGAAGCCACTGACTTGTTTTAATTAACACTAATGCTCAATTAAATCAAGTAAACATTAAGATTCATAAATTACAACCTTCAATTATCAAATTATTTGAAGGCAGCTTGTCAGGGTGCAGCACACAGAAGCCTGAGGCAAGGGGCTCCAAGCAGAAGGCTCAGGTGCCATCCCAGGGGTTCTGTCACCCTCAGCCTGACGGGGTCCAGGCACAGCAGAGCCCACCAGGAGCAGCCCCTGGGGCCCCCAGCCCTGCAGAGCTGAGCCAGAGGAAGGGGGATGTGTTGTGGGATAAGGACTTCACAATTGAAAATTGTAAAGGGAATGTTTTATTTCCAGCTGGAGAAGCACAGGGGTATTTTCCCCAAAGCATGAGTGCCTGTCTGAGACAGGGTGCAGGTATAAATACACATTGATCCCACAGACCCACACCTCCCTGCCTGCCCGTCTGTTGAGATTTTCATGGCGCTGGGTCTTCAAAGAGAAAAAAGCAGTTGTTGATTGCTGTAAAGTTGTTTATTGCATGGATACATCAGTTTCGAAGGCAAAGATTTCGGAGTATTAAAGTCCGTGCTAAAGCTTTCTGGTATAAAATCACGAGCACAAACAGCAGCAGCAACAGCAGCTTCCA
>VZTB01016928.1:321724-353209 GCA_013397245.1 Thryothorus ludovicianus | reverse complement strand
ACATTGCAGACCATATAGTACATAATTTTAAACCAAAATGTGTGGGAAAATCTTCTCCTCCTCTTAATTTTACCTTCATTCATTTGATGATCAGCGTGTCTCCATAAAACAGGCACACATTTGCTGTCCTGTGTAGGGGTCATGTGTTCAGCTACAACTCTTAAAATTGAACTCGTTCCATGGATAACACCCCTGTTTTCCCCACTGCTTGTTTCTATTTGGCAGGTGAAGTCTCTGAGCCAAGCCTGTCATTGTCCCTGCTACAATGAATGCCACTTAAATCTGCTGCTGTGATATATGTAAGGAAGCATAACCCTTCACCTGATGTATGCCCTCCAGGGCAACTAACCAAATTTCAGTTCTTTGATTTAGTTCTGCCCGACCAAAAATCAGTGCCTATTGTTCCCAAACATGTAATCATCTCACAGCATATAGCAATTGCTGGCTAAGTGGCTTAGTGTTATTGACAAGAACCCACCCTGATGAGAACAAAGAGGACTGCCAGAATACGTTATGGAAAATTAAAAAAAGCTATTTTGCAATTTTCAGAAACGGTTTCCAGTGCGTGAGAGTTGAGGCTGCTCTGTGGATAGGCTGTCATAATCAAATCCTTAGAAAGGGATGAGAAATGAGTATATTATTCTTGATTTACTATCACTTCATTTATGATTTCCAGTTAATATAGATTCACAAAGCCATGCCAAAGAGATACTAAAGGCCTGATTGGGCTTTCCTAATTCAAGCAAAACCCATTCTCTAAGTCCTTTTGAAGCCTTTCAGGCTTCTGCCAACTCTTGCAATTTTTATTGCAAGCCCTGCAGTACTCAGTGTTTAGTTTAACATTTCATCTCCCGGAGTTCTACAACATGAGAATCTTTATTTTCAGTTTTAAAAGATGTGTATCACCTTCGTGACTTAATATAAAACTTGCAAATTATATTTTTTGAAAGTGTTAAAAATAAAAGACAAAAAGAAGGAAGAACTTAACTGTAACATTTTGCTGAATATCTTCATAAAAATGTGATATNAAAGGACCTCTCCTGCAGGACTCAACTCCCCTGCCAGTGGCCAGGGCTTCCCCCAGGTGTCAAAGGCAGTGTGAGAAGCAGAGAAAACCCCTCACTGACCACCCAGCTGGTGCCAGTTTTGCACCAACTGCTTGACCAGGCAGCCCAGCCCTTAAATTGCCTGATCCAGAATCTGCTGTAGCTCTGTGGTGACCCTACAGCTGTCAGAAAAGCCTGGACAGAAAAACACAGGGCAGTAAAATGTGCCTCCCACAATGGCTGCAAATCTGCCCACTTGTCAACACTGAAACAACACAATGCTTGCTTTATTTCCCTCTTCCTCCCACCTCCTGATCTCCCATTTTTCCCCTCCTCCTTACCTGATACCTTTTGTTTATTCTATGAGACACTGGAGGCAGGGACTTTCACTTCCTCTGTGTGTACACAGTGCCTTGCATGGAAGCTGACAGCTTCAATGCCATTATAATAATCAAAGGGGGAGTAGGGGGAAGATTTAAGGCATTAAGGAAAATCAACCATTCACCTACTATTGACATTTAATAAGCTCTGAGTACCTTTCTCCCCTTTGAAAAATTTACATTTCCCAGTGCAATAATTAAGATGTCTACCATCACCAAAACACCCATTTTTAAAATATTTCCAAGCTAGGAAAGCCTTCATTTAGAGTCTTCAGCAAAAACCATTTCTTTCTTAGAAGCACTACAACCTCCTTCATCTAAAATCATGCACAACAATATTCAACATACTTTCTGGAAGTCCCATGCGTATCTTGCATCATATATTGCTTTTGTTGATATCTATGAGGGAGCAGAAACTCTGTCAATTAAATATTAATTAAATATTGTAGTTTTTTTAGAAGAACCTTTCCTATAAATAGAGATTTAAATGATCTTCTTTAAGTATTGCAATCTTTAATTGAATTCAATACCTCTGCAAATGGAGCAAACAATCTCTGACTGATTAGAACATTTGCTTCTATTCTATTTCAGCCATGCACTCATTTGCAGTAATATAAGATTTTTTCATTAGCAAATGCTGTTCAGCTGCATATTTTCCTCAGTAACCTAATTAATGCTGGAGAGGTAACTTCTTCTTGTGCATTACTGTATGCCAGTGTAGTTGACACCACTGCAGAGGTTATATATAAGCAAAAATCAGAAAAAAAATCTAAAGAATAAAAATGAAAGAGAATGAAGAAATCAAAGGTAGTTTTTTTTGTTCATGAGGTGGTGAGTGCCTTTATTTCCAGTGACATCAAGGTGGAAAGTGATTACTCAGCACCCTGCAGGATAGATCCTTGGGAGCCCTATGGGTCACAAGCTCAGAAATCATTACGTACAGATAGAATAAGAACCAGGTGTGAATGAAGGGAAGAAATTATGTCCCCAAGGTGCTTCAGTAGCTTCCTAGGTCTTGCATGAATAACATAACACCCTGCAGACAAATTTCAACTCTGACTTTTGGGATGTTATCTCTTTAAATCAAATCATAGGCCTGATGGCAAACTGTGTTCCAGTACAGTCCCTGACTAATCAAGTGTATGAAATGACACTCAGAGATTTTACCAGGCAGGACATTCAGACATAGATGGAGTCAAGAATGGTTCATTTATACACTCAGGATACCCCAAATGCTGCAGTGATGTTACCATGGAATGCTTTCTTCACAAATGTTGCTCTCAGGCTCCTAAATCAGGAGTTTCCCATCAGATGCATGAGGTCCTTGCTCCAGCCAGGCTAACAGATCAGAGAGGCTGACCAAAACCATCACTCTCAGAATTTGGTGTGGATGGATGCTCTGCACTTCTGGGTACTCCTGCAGCCTGCTGGAAGCTCCTTGTGGTGAAAAGAGCTCAAGGTGTTTAGGCATAGCCACTTCAGCCAAAAAGGGATGAGGAAATGGCACAACTGCCTTGAGGCCGCTCAGCCCCAGGGGTAGCAAGCTTCTCAAAAAAATCAGATGTTCTGATGGAGTCAATAAGGGCTGTATCTTATTTCAGGCACCACAGCCTAGAAACAGATCATCTTTGGAAGATCATTTTGCCCTAATTGTTTTGATTCCCCTCTTTAGAAAAATTTACACCTGACCACAGTTGTTAGCTTAAGAAAATTTTCTTCCAAAAATATCCCATTGGAACAGCTCAGAAAGAGAAGTCTTAGTGGCTAAACATGCAAATGATGTGAAAATTAAACTGGGGAATACTCCCAGAAAGTGAGGCCAACTGGCAAAGCAATTATACCAGTAAATTCCTGCTGCCTAAAGATAATGCAAGGTGCCAACAGAGAATGGTTCCTGTGACATTTTTCCTCCAAAATTGTGCCTGGGAGTTACATGAGACAGTGGCAGAGGCCAACAGTATGCCGGGAACTGACAGAACAGCTTAACTTTGTTTAGTTTTAATTTAGTAACATTAATTTATCTCAAATTATTCCACACTACGAGGGTGTTCTACACTTTTAGAGACAGATCTTCCCTTCGGTAAATTTGATGAAGCCTTAGATTTTGTTGCTGCAAAATACTGAGGTCAGACTAGTTGGGTAATAGAGTGCAAGATATTATTTAAAACAGAATTAAGAACAAAGAAAATTTAGAGCTATTTCTTAAAACTTTGGAACTAACTGCAATAATTATTAAAGCCCCCTGCAATCTGCAAGTTAAAATGTTTTCTTTTTCTTAAGGATCACTTTTATTTTAGATGTACTGCTTCAAGTTCATTAAATAACAATTTTTACTTTTACTTTACTGCAGTTTTTGATTCATAGTACAAAGCATACAAAATACTACAGACAGAAAAGCTGAAGTGTCAAGTTTGATGCCCCAATTCACTCTGTGACTTGAGTTTTTACACAGAAAACAGGCAACCTGACCTCAACCTCTGCCTAATCTGTATGGGCTTCATTCTTGAGAAAATGAACCTTATTCAGCACATCCTGTCCCTCCTTCATGATGCTTTCTGTGTTCCTTGTCCTACTTCTGGATCTCAGGAGTTTAGCTGTCTGTAATGGCTTGGTGGCACAGTGGGCACACAAACAAGCATGTGAACCAAAAGAACATAAGAAAAGCTTTTAGCAATGTACCTTTTTTTCCTTGGTTTGGTTGAGGATTTGTTTGCTTGTTTTGTATGGTTTGGGTTTTTTTTTTAAAGAAAGAATAATAATAAAAGAATCTTCCCCACACCACAGGAACGTCACGATAAGTGTTAGGTTTTTTAAAGCACATCTGTCTGCTGCTATTCAAGGATACCCACAAGATGAAGGTACTTAATTCACTCACCTGTTTTTCTCCCCTCCTTTCCCAATAATTAAATTTCCCCATATATTATACAGAGATCCTGACAAAACCTGAAAGCAACTAAATATATCACTGAATTCATGACATGCAAATAACCTCAACAAACAGTAAACAAGAGCCCATGATTTGGAGCCCGAGTTTCCTATGGTGCAGAGTCCTCTTAATTTCCTCTGCTGCCACTGCCTCTTATGAGAAGTACTGCCAGAGAAAATGATCAATAGTGGGACTAGAGAAAATGCTAATTCCCTCTCTTACAGCCTCTTGCAACTTTTTGTCTTCATACCTCCTTCCTGCTCTCTCTTAAAACTGGGTCTCTTTTCTCTATCTCATGGATAAAGTCACCACTTCATTTCATTATCTTTAATTCCAGACATTCTGCATTACTACACTGAAAGTAATCGAGGTAAGCCATCAAAGGAAGAAAAGTTATTTAAAAATATGCACCACTATGAAGATGGATGACAGAGAGATATAACTCAGCACTAGAACAATCTGAACTGGTAAGTTTGCCTAATTTAGAAGGAAAGCAAAGCCCTTACTCTCCCTCAAAATGCTGATGAACATCACATCTGTGAGCCGCGTACGGTACAGAACATTCAACTGTAACTCATGCATTTCTTCAACAGGAACAATTTCATCTGCAGAGGGAGCGCGACAAAGGAAGACGGGCTCAGAGGCATGAGATATTTGCAAAAGGCGAGGAAACGGACTAACCTGACCGATGGGCTCTTTGGTCGGAGCCTTCCCTCTTCTGGCAGTGCTCGTGGCCAAGGTGGTGGTCGTTTCCATGACTGACGTGGACATCTCCGACTGCATCGCGGTGGCTGTGGACTCAGTTGTCATAGAGGAAGGCACTTCACCAACAAGTCTCACATTTCCTTCTATCACGATGTTGGCATCATTTTCTGCTGCCATATTCAGAACTTTCAAGCCATTGTAGTAAAGACCAGAGAGCTGGCCTTGGAAAGGGTGGCCACGTTCCTTGCCTCCAATTTTTATGGTTGCTTGGCTATTGAAGATTGTGAGCTGACGGCCTGTGAAGATAATATTATATACATGCAAAAATGTTGACTGTGAACGCTGTACTCTACACGAGTGATAACACATTGTCATGGGGTGAAAAATGAGAGCAATAAACTATAAGAAAAGGATTTGACTCATAATTCATTGCTTTTTAATGAGGTGTCCATGAAATGCATAAACTTTGAGAGCGTTTGCATTTTTCTTAATTTACAACGTTTTGGGATTTATATGTTTTTTGCTAAAAGGCCAATCAAATATACTTGCAAATGTGTTTGGTACTACAAGATATACCCCTCTCCCTTTTACCTGAAAGCAGTGTTAACCTTTTGGTGTGTCTCAAGAATGCCAGGTTTTCTAATTCCTTAAGGTAACTTTTTCTTCAAGTCTGCCAACATTTAAAAGTTTTTTTCCACGCAATGCAGCATAGAGCCTATAGCTTTATGTACAAGTCAGTTTATGTATGTATAGACATATACAAATATGTATATACACACAAAGTTTAGATATATGTCATCAAGTCACTAGGTCAAGTGAATTTTAAAGAATTTATGCAGTAATCCATTGCATCTCTATATAAGTGAATATTTACATTATTAATTAAATATTTCCTTTTCATATTTAAATATTTTATTTCCCTTCAACATACACACTGAAAAGAAACACATGGTTCAAACTGAATATCTCAGAGGCAGATTCAAAAATAGATGTCTGATTGGCTTTCAGCAAGGCTATCAATTAAAATAAAAGATTTTAGATGTAAAAGCGGCTTCAGAAATGATACACATACCGATGGAGAAATCATGGCACAATTCCATTAAACAGAGAAATCCTCAGCAACAGTACCACTCTTAGCAAATAGAATAGTCACTTTAGTGACTATTTGGTTTCTGCTCACAAAAAGCATGCACACAACTTTAAGTTCTGTTTTAATTAGTGTTTGTTCCAAAATCCCCTTAGAAGGTTGCAAACGTTAAAGGGACTTCATTTTGATTGGCAATTCATATTGCCCACTATTTAAGATACCTACAGTTTAAACAAATTTTTTTTCAGGACCATAATGAAGATATCATAACTACAGATATTTTTAGTTAATAATTTAGATGCTGGAACATGTAATATAATCTATGAATGATTTATAATTTTTGGTTAATGTTTGCTATGAGTACCTTCATAGATTGAGTTAGTGGATTATATTTAACAGTCCCTTTAACCTTAAGTTAACAGGGTAAGATTATTAAACAGCTGGTACTTCTAGAAATGTATAGAAATTATTATACAAGGTATGCAAATATTACTCTATATTTTACTTTTTAAAATTTGTTTTAATTTAGTTTTACTGAAATTTATTTTTTTATGTTTATTAGTGTTACAATGAAGCACTACTTGGTTATGTTCAAATTATTTTTTTATTTGAAGTTTTAATCAATGTTTTTTACCTTTGTCGAGTAGCCATTCATCAACTACTCGACCAAGTCGATATGGAATTCGCTGTCTAGCAATCGCCAGGCGCTCGTTATCATTGTTTCCTTTAAAGTTTAAAGAGACATTTCATTGGTTAAAATCTGTAAGGTCAAAGGTTAAAAGTTAATACTTAAAGCTTGAGCTATACAGTTGCCACATGATTTTTTGAAATTTGGAATTTTAAAAAGTGCTACCTAGAACATTTCATGGTTCAGACTTTTCATTCATTCATTTATTTTATTTTAGCAAACAAAATTATTCCTATGTTAATTGAAAATTAGAAATCTGCATTTGAGCTAGGTTATTAAACTTATGTTATAGACAGACCCAAAAAACAAATTTAAACATCATCGAATGGCTTTACAAAAAAATGATAGTTGACCTCAGGGTTTTGTCTTTTTTGATGTTTCTTATTAACTAGTTAAACATGTTCAGGTGAAACAGGTTTAAGTTTTCCAAAGACATCCAACCTCTCACTCCAGGTTAGTCATTTAAAGAAGAAGAACACAACTCTTAATCACCATCTTAGGCTCACTTACTTCTTCTGTCTAATAATAGTCCTGCTGTAACTTATTCCTAAGCAGAAAAAATACACATTTCTTCGCTTCATTTAAATAAAATCCAGAGATTCAAATACATGGTACAGAACAGATCAGGGCATTCACAGTTTGTACATTCTCTTAGGACTGCTTGACAATGTTTTGAAGGAACACCAAGGCTTTGACAAAAGTGACTTGCTGAAAGGTAGCCTGGTTCTGAAACGTGGAAGTGCTTTAAAATTTAGCAAGAGACCATCTGTGGTGGGGTTCCGTAAATTAAGAACTAACCAGAGCTCAGCAATGCAAAGGACAAACTTGTCATATTTGCCAACTGTGTCTATTTTCAGTCAGTGCAGAGATCTCTGACTTCTTTAACTAAAAGAGTGAGATAATGGTAGTACAGTCAGAAAAACAGCAGATAAGGAATAATTAGTGAAACACTCTAAATATTTATTTGTAATTATAGTTTTTGTGTTTGAGTGTTATAGTTGTGATCCCTCGGAATACCACTTAGAAAGTTACTTAGGAGAATGGAGAACCTAAATATTTCCTTCAATGTATAGGTTTTTGGCGGCAACAGAGTTTTGACCAACAATATCTTTTTCTTTCATTATATTGGTTCACATTAGTAAAGACTGTGAAAGATAAGAAAGGCAAGATGAGTAAAAAACAGTCATTCATAAATCATGTGCAAATACAAAGTCAATCTTATTGGCTCAAATGTGCATGTTATCTTTGACTTCAAACCCACCAAACCAACCAAGAAACCAAGTCCTGTGTCTGCAGTGGAAATGAGAGCACACACAGCAGTAAGCTCACAGAGTGCTCAGAAAAAAAAGTTCTTGAGCTAGAAGGACCCTACTGCTAACTGTCAAAGAGAAATATTACTCAAATTCAGGAGATCACTGTTCCAGTTTGTCACGAAATTACAAGCCATAAAAGGCTTGCAGGGAAGAATCAGTACAATAGCCTCCTGAAATTGCAAATGAAACCATGGATGATGCAGATATTTATTTTGCAGTGCTGATGAGAACTGCTATTTTCCATGTTTTGTGCATCCTTCACTTGGTTTATCATGGACATCACTCACCATGCCAGAAGCTGACCGATTTGCTTTTGTGGAGAAGGCCTTTTCCTGTTTGTTCCCTTTCCAGTATTGAACCATAAAATGGTTTGGGTTGAAAGGGACATTGGAAGATCATCCCTTCCCGACCCCCTGCTGTAAGTAAAGACACCTTTCACTAGATCAGGTTGCTCAAAGCACATTTGACTTGTCCTTGAGCCCTTCCAATGATAAGGCATCCACAACTTTGGACCACAGAAAGTGGTTCTACAACTTCTCTGAGTAAATATACTATGGGAACATCTAAGTGTATGTCATGTTAAAAGGCACAAGGACATATATGTGTATATATATAAGATACATTTTTTTTGTATGTACGTTTCTCTCTGTTCTCAGAGTTTAGATATATTTTCCGTAAAACAGATCTGGAACTGCACATCAAAAATTTTAATGAAACTCTCCCTTTTGTACTTCTCCAAGGTAGTGAAAATTTAGAATTAAACACATCACAACACAACTATTGTTATGATGTGAGAATACAGAAAGTTTTAATTTTTTTTCCTGTTATGATTTTTAAAATTGCTTCTTTTCATTCTGGCCTCCTTTTCTTACAGCAAACTTCCTGTAACTAAATGGAAATTTGAGAAGTACCAGAAAAAAACCCATAAGAAATCTCACATGACCAACACAGGAACAACAACAAAAAAATGGCATGATCCTATTTGATTCTCTTCTGGATTCGTATCTTCCACCAAAATATGTGTGTGTATATATATATTCCTAAACCACTGAAGTAATAATTTATATTTACTGACAGTCAGTTACTTTTTAACACATTTAGCTTTTCAATAGGATGTTTTGACAGTTTTTATTGAGGCTTTATCAGCTGAGTCACTGAAAAAGTGAGAGAACATCCTATTTCTAAAAGGTTTCCTTAAGTAAAGGTTTCCTTAAAGTAAATGAATCATGAGTTTTAGTTAGTGTTGCGTACTTTTTATTTTTTTTGGTATCTATTTTTTTTTAAAAATGGGGGAATGGATGAAATCCTTCTATGTCATTTGTAAGAAAAGATAAGTTGTTCAGAAGAGGTCTGTGGGCATAAGGAATGCATTAACATAATGGAAATAAATCATGGATAGAGATCATCATTCACTCATCAACTTCACTCACAGTTACTCACTGGATGCCTTGCTTGAGCAAATGCCTTCTAGACCCCAAAAGAACTGGGAAGTTATGGCAAAGTGCTCACAATTGCCTGTTTTGGGAAGCCATTAAACTGTGTTGTTTATTCACTCAGTAGGTGTAAATCAGGAACAGGTCAGAGGACTCCCTGCAGCCACCATTCTGGATCCTGGAACCTATTGCAGCTCTGTTGTAACTCCATGACTAACACGGGATCTACCCTAGGCAAGGTCCACTCACTACTCTGCAGCTGCTCCACAGCATCTCTATGGTGATCCTGGAAACTCCTCTGTGAACTAAAAGCATAAATGTAATCTTGGCCAGCTTATACATTTCTTGGAATTATTTCATTAAAACATAACAATATGTATGTTTTTGAGACTATTATAATACGATTCTATCAATAAATTATGTTTTATACTAGCTGCAGCAGTCCTGCACCACTGGGAGCAAAATTCAAATGAAAAGCAAGGAAATAACAATTTGATTTGTAAAGGTCACACAAAAAATAGTTGCTGATTACATTAGCCCATTCCTCATCAGAGGAAAAGTGCGCTGTGAAATACATCTCAATTTGACACTATTACATTAGCTTAAATTCTTCTAGAGTATAATATAAATGGAAAGGCTAGAGAGAAATGGTGTGGAACTTATCTGAATTTAATTTCAAGGAGAATACATGGATTTAGTAATGATGAAACAGTAGACACATAACAACTACATTAAAAAAAAAAAAACAACTTAGACCTAGAATTTAAAATAACAGAAACTCCATTAAAAGCAACAAAAGTCCCATTTACTGCATAATGAAAAACACACGTAGTTTCAATAACTGCTTCTTCCCAAAGAGCTGGTTTGGGTCATACATTCAGCTACACTGCATCCAGATAGACCCAGTTAAACTCTATGCATTTCCCTCATCTTATAATCTCATCCCCAGTAGAGAAATCATAAATACCACAGATTGTTTTCCTCAGGAGTATTCCGTTCATGTTTTTCTACCTTCCTTTATTTATGCTTGTTTTCACCAATATGGTGAACCACAAGGAACTTCTTCAGTAAAAAACTTCCAAGAAGGTTAATAAATTTTTTCATACACTAAATAAACCTGCAGCTTTGAGATTTTATTCTGTTACCCATCTGAAAGATTAAGTGCTCTAGCGGGCATCCTTTGAATCGTAATTCTTAAAAAAAAAAACCCTGATGTGCCTAAGCTTTAATTGTAGACAGCAATGTGACTATCCAGCATTACTCTTCCAGGTTATACAGCCAAGATTTTTTTGATTAGAAAAGCTGGGTGGAAATGATTCACTCAGGATGTGCTCCATGACATTGTCTAACCTGATTGAATTCTAGATGGCTTCATTCTTCTGCCAAATACACAATATTTTGTCACAACAGAGTGTTAATTCCATACTGGCAGAAAAGCTTCAAGGGAATAACAATATTTCCAAAGAATCAAGGTAAGCAGAGAAGAGCAGCAAAGGTCAAATCTTTGAGTCAGAGTTAAATCTTGTGTCACAACTGAGAAGAAGCAGTCCAAAAAAACTTTAATCATGCCTTTATATCTATAGGTCAGCTGGGACAAACCAACTATGTGAACATCACTAATATGTATTTTATCCCTCTTGATTTATTGTATTGTCAGGGTTGGAGTGTAATTCTATTTTGTGCTCTGAAATAAAGGTGTCAGTTATTGATGTGAAATAGCAGCATCCTTGAAAGGGAATAAGTAAGAAGGTTGAAAATTGTGAGTCTGTGAAGAATAACCTAGGCTAGAGAATATTTTCTTTGAAAGAAACCCTTAAACAGAATAAAAATTCACATTATTAGTCCCAGTGATCTGTTAGGGAAATAAATAATGAAGTGATGGAACCAAGGTCTATCTCCATTTATAAACAACCCTCTCTCCCTAGTTTTGCTCATCATGATCTTGACACGGCTCTTTTTGAATCATGACTCCCCTGACATCTGCAAGAGGAAGGGAGAGACCCACATCATTCCTCCAGATGCAGGTAAAGATGAAATCTGACTGAAATGTCAGTTGCATGGCATGGAAGCCACAGCAGCTCTGGATGGGATACGGGGACAAACAGTCCACAAACAGTCTCACATGGCCAGGAAATGAAATCACAATCTCAATAATGGCCCATATTAAAGCTATTTCATATAATCTAGTTAATGGAAATAAATATTATTGTGCACACATTCTTGAGACTGGGTTGCATGGGGTAGAGAAGAGGTCCAGGTTCACCTCAGGAAGTCACTGTGTTCGTGGGGGACACTGCTGTGACCCATGTTTTTACTGAGTGCTTACAGACTTGTCTAGCCAGTGTTTGACCCAGGAGTGAGCTCTGGATGATCAGATGAAGGTGTATGTCCTTTTCTGTTGCTGAAAGATATCAGCTCTACCTGTTGCAGTGTGTGGGGAGAGGCACAGGAGGATGCAGTGGTCAGTCTTGAAGATGTTGTTTGAGGAGTTACATACCCAGAAGGCTGATTACCCCCCTGCTTGGAGGGAAAGCACTCACAGAGTTGCACAATGTGAACATTTTAAGCAAACCTTACTGTCAGCTCAGTGAGAAGATAAAAGTGCAAAGAAACTCTTTAAGTTAGAGAAAGAACCTGTAGCAAATAAGAGTGCAGCTCTTCAATGCCTTACATTCTTAAGAAAATTTAACCTATAAAGAGAAACCACCATGAAGTACAACTCCTCCAAACTTTGAAGTGTCAAGCCTAGCAAGTTCATACTAAATGACCATGATATAATATGACCCTTTACACTCTACAGGAACTCCCAAATTCCTTATGATGAATATTAAGCACCCAAAGAGACTATTTGCCCACAGAATGACTGATAGCAGTCTTCATAGCAGAGTAAAATCTCTCACTAGGGGATTATAACACTGCAAAAAAAAAAAAAAAAGCAAAACTTAGGTTTGCCTTTAAAAAGACAATTACCAGATCTATTGAAAGATGTCCATTTATCCTACAGACTGTACCAAAACATCTTATATTCACCTGTAAGCTCCGTATTTCATGCTTAGGTATCAAAAAAAGTAAATAATGTTTTTACAACTTCGTACAGGATTAAACTACCAACTCTCATTAACCTCTCAGGGGGAGCTGAACCTCTACTTCAAATCAACTACCTTCTGCCCTGTTTTGTTTTTGATTATTTTTCACTGGATTAATTAGTAATTAAATGAAGAGTGTGCTCTTCCTGACTCTCGCTTCCTCACTATAATGCAGTATCTGTCTCAGTTTGTGCAGTGCTGGATGGCTTATTTTGAGAGATTGGTGTGTTATATCAAAAAAAAGCAAGTGAAGATGAAAAGCAACAAGAAGCAGATAAGAAAACACAAGACTTGTCTGATAAATTAAAGGTCATATTTTGTTATCTGGATTTTTACAAAGATCCTTTGTACTGTCTGTGTAGTATTAAAGGAGCTAATATTATAGGGCTGCTGCTAAAATACGCAGGACAATTGATAGAAATCATTGAAGAGGAATGAATTTTTGTAATAATGGTACCTTGCCCCACATTATCCCATGAGTGACATTTTGTAGTTCTCCAAGGTAAAAGGACTCTGAACTGTTTCTAAATCATAATGTCCCAGAATTTAAGGTTACCTTTTCTATATAAATTAAGCCAAAAGTTGACTGTAAGCAGTTTCTTATTCAATAGATTTTCAACAACTGGAAAATATTTCAAGCCTATTGCATTGAAAATTAGCTAGATCTGAGACAGTAGCTACTGAGGGTGCTCTACTGACTTTTGCCCAGGTAGTAATCTGGATGATCTTCATTTCATGCTAGAAAAGAGGTGCTGTATAGAAAGTCTCTTGACAGAAACAATACATTATATAAATGAACAATGGCAAATGGGAAACACTGTGCTCAGCTCTCATTTTAAATTCCCACTGGGCTGTAACTCCATGAATATCCAGTATTCAGGTAGAAGCCATCAATAAGAAATGACTTATTAACTGTGTGGTAAGTCTCCTAATTAAGTTTAATCACCACATAAGTTCCGAGATCGGAATAAGGACAAACTGTCAAAAGGTCATTGCTCACATCCTTGCATTTTATTGTAGTCAGAGAAAGGCTTTGGAAAAATCTGTTTTTCCCATACGTTATCTGTGAACAATTTGCAACATGGAAAGTTATCTGAAAAAATTGGAAAAGTCTTCTAGAGTTAAATCCTTCTCTTGGTTATGTGGTTGATAAGAGAAAATAGAGTATTGTCCTTCAGTTGTGATCTCCAAATCTGCTGCAATTGGACTGTTCAGGGGCAGTGCAGGGTACAGATAAAGTCATGCTCATTTCATGACCAGATTCATTAACACTGTAAGAAATCCAAAGCTCTCAGCACCAACCTTCATCAATAGCACACAAACTAACTTCACTGCAGTTGTAAATTTTCAAAATGTTGATTTCATGTTCTTTCACAAAACATGAAGGTTAACTCCTCTGTCCCAAAGTCCTGGGACATACAGGTGCTTTGTCACTCTTGCTGCACTGGTTCAGGCTGTATCATCTTGTTCTTCTAGGGACAAGCAAAATTACACACAAGCCAACAGGAACAAAACAGAGGTCATTATTTGGACCAGATTTTCCAAGCAAAAAACACAAATGTGCCCATATAGACACAAAATGACATTTAAGAGATAAAATCTGCTCTGTGTCAGCAGTGCAAGCAAAAAAAATAAAAAAAAAATTAAAAACCTAGCCCTTGGCCAAAGCAAGCTCAAGACTTTCAGTTCTGTCTAAAAGTGGCATTTCAATTTGTGTATTTAAGCCTTGCAGACATTTTACTATAAAAGAGTAATCTATTTCAAATGGAAAGGTTTAAACTTGCACATATAGGGGAGTTTTAATGCTTTTGGCAAGACACAGCAACAGAAACTGTAAATAATAGAAACAGATGCTCACTGAGATAAAAGCAGAGGAATGCTTTAGGACTGCAGAACTACAAGGAGAAGACCACCATGGAAAAGTGTAATGGCTGTGAGTAGACTCCCAGCAGAGGTTTAATTTTATCTGTTAAAAATTGAAATAATCTGATTTCCTATTTATAATATCTTTTCTTTTAAAAATAACTAAGAACTCCCCTGTAACCTATGTTGATAAACAGATGTAATTTTAGCTTTTTATAAAATGCAGCTCATTTTCTAATAATCTGGGAGACATTTCCAGGTAGCTAAAGTTTTCTCCCTTGTGATTGATTATTTTTTATCTTTTTTTTTCGTATAGTAGAGCCTAGAATACTAAGAATTGTTGTGAAACATTTGATTTTGTTTTGAGATGGCAAGTTTGAAGAGAATTGAAAAGTTCAGTGCTCAAATCCTCTGAATTCCAAATATTCAAAGCTCTTCTATATTTTCCTTTTTTTATGGTTTACGAAGTTCTCAAGGAAGTAGAAGTCTGGTTACCCTAACACATTTATCACTCTCCTTATATTTCTGCGCTGTGACTTCTCATATTCTCTGTTTAAAAATGGGACAAAGGCCCTGTGTGGGGAATAGGCAGGAGAAGGGCTGTCAGTGTTGGCACAAACCACATCTGTGGAAAGTCCATTCCAGTGCACTCTATTCTTCAGTCCATAAAGACACTGAGCATCGAGCAGGGAAGTGACTCTCTGGTGCCTCCCTAAATCATTTTTGAACTGATCTCCCCTGGGATGTTTTGAGATGACAGATGGTGACAAGGGAGCCTTGGGCCTCCAGAAGAGAAAGCCAGTGACTCCAAAGCCAGTCCTAAGGCATGTGGATCCCACAGCAGCTAAACCAAGACACCTCTATACTTTAAGGTCTTGCCCAGGACACACTTTCATATGAGGAGCTGCTCTGTTTTAAAAGCTAGCGAGGCCACATTTTGGGGTGAGCAGTGCAAAGCTGGCAGCTAACTTTCACATAGGTCTAAATTTATTGGCTTGATTTTCAGAGCAAATCTGAGCTGAAACACCAGAATGAAGAAACAATCAATATTGAACTATTTAAGCATATTTGAATTTTCAAGGAAATAGATAATCACTATTCAACTGTCAATACGTTTAATTTTTCATTTTGTTTTACAAAAATCCATTTGCTGATGCAATACCCACAGTATAGACCTGACTTCTACTTTGAAACACTTATGAAATGTTAAATGGGAAAAAGATCAACTTTAGAAAGAAAATAGCTCTGCTAGCACAATTTACACATCTACTTTTTCTCAGGGAACCACTTGACCTTTTAAAAATATACTGAAACCCACCATGTTGAAATTAAATAAGGCAATTATCATCTTTCCAGCTTTATGAACTCTTGTAGCTGCTCTAACACAAAGCACTAATGCATTATTAAATACAAATATAATGTAATATGCTATTTAAATTATTTTACTTCTAAATGATGGTACTGAGCAAGGTGAAGCATTAAGCATCTAATTCAAAGCAGATAATACTCTAACAGCTAAAATGGGCAGATGACTTACTAATAAAATATTAATACATTCCAGTTTAATAAGCATATTTCAAAACAAAATTCAGGCCTATGAGTGGAAAGGACTACGTCAATCTACTGTCCATCATCACCCATGAAAGTACTGGCATGGACTCAGTAGATTAAATGGGAAAAGGAAGTGCCCATCCTGTCCTTGCTTTTATTCCCATGTTCATAGATTTGCCACTGCTTCTAAAGCAGAACTCTGAAACAAAGTTCCACCTCTGAGGCTGAAGTATATTCAATTAACACTAAAATATGCCTGAATGCCAGGGTGGATTGTTACCACCAATAAAGTACAAGGCTAAAACAGGATTCTGACATAGACTGAAGTAATGTTCCGTTTTGTTTTCTGCACAGAACACCCATGGTGCTCGCATCCACAGAGCTATGACAGATAAGGGAAGTGTACAGGCAGCAGATTATTTTTGACACACTCCTGCAGCATGGCTCATCTCTCCAGCTCAGCTGGAAAAGCTGCATGCAGGCTGGCTCCATGGAATGCTCCTTAACTAAAGTCAGCTGCTGCAAAAATTACGTGCAACAAACTGTGAGGTATCAGAGAGAATGGATAAGCAAGCAGTTAACTAAGAATCATTCCTCACAGGAATTTATCAGGATTTATGGACATATAAATATACAAAGCTGAGAGAGAGAAAGATCAATGATATATTGGGATTTAAGTTATATTTCCAGTATTCTCTTTCTGCTCTTTTGCAAGCACATTTTCAGTTTGATGCAATAGGGCTGACATACCTAAGGCATCACATAGCTGTTGATTAGCACAGTGATGTTTCTGGATCTAGAAATGATACCTGGAAACATTTCTTTTTTTTTCTACTCTGACTTTAATTACTGGAAAGTTATTGCTATACCTGCATTATGAACACAGTGGTACTGTAGCATTATTTTTATATTGATAACACACTCCCAAGACATAGGACTAATGTCAACTGTGCATAAAAGGATATGATTATTGACCCACTAAACCAGGTATTCAGCCATGAAACTATTCTTTGGTTAATTTATAACCTATAACCAGTTCAATCAGGACTTCCAGGAAACCACCTTCTCCTAATGTGATGACACACCATGAGGTAAATCTCTCAGAAGTGAATTCCAAGGCTCACTGTTGAAATTCAGTGCTCATTTCTTCCATGAATTTCTTAGCTCTGGTTACAGCTTTCTAGGAACAGCTAAGGAGCACTGAAAGCATCTACTGTTTGTTCCTCCTGAAAGCACTTTGACTGTAATCAAGTCACTGCATAGTTTTCTTTTTGACAATATAAATCACTTAAGATTGTGCTTCTCTGTTCATCTCATTACACACACACACACACCAGTTGGTTTTCTTCCATAGAACCACAGACCCCAAGTACAGACTTTGATACCTGGAGCTTGTTTCAAAGTGCTGCAAAAGGTGGTAAAATCCTCCCCAATTCAAAAGGCTTTAGCCTTTTGTGCCCACAGAAACCTTTCCATAAAGTCCTTTTTCACAGCCTCACGTGATGCTTCCTACAGAGCAACCAGGAAGATGAGACCCCCAGAGGTGACTTCTGGGAATTTTGTTTCTCCAGGACACTGTCTACATTGCCATAAGCTTTAAAGAGCCAGTAGAGAACCCCAGTGGTTGGGGGTGTTCCAGTCAGTGAGTGCCCCTCACTCAGAATCATCAGCTGTATGCAATACTGAGCTTATTACCTCAGGCTGACTAGTGAAAAATTAACTATGTTCACTGCTCACTACTTGGGTGAGGAATAGTCACCAACTTTGGGATTGAAAATGAGATATGTAGCAGTGATGTGCAGGCTCCCCAAAGCGGCTGCCAAACCACCCTCTGCAGTGTTCCTCCTCTCTGAGTGCAATTTGGCTCTTAAAGGATGATTTTTACACACAGAATAAGCACCAGAGCACTTAATAAAAGGCAAGGAGGAATGCTGAAACTGGGTCTGAAACCCCCCTGCCCAAATCCTTCATGTGTACCATATCCTACCACAGCTTTCTGGAACTGATAGTGCAGCCATAACTGAGTTTGTAGTTTAGTTCAGACAAAAACTCACTTGAATTTACATGAAAGAAGCTTTAGGACTGGAACCCTAAAGTGAGATGCTAAAGAATCCTTTGGTTGAGGCAATTGCCATGCTCTGAAAATAAGAGTATGCTTTCAAGATTTAGCCCTGTACCCAGCTACATATATTTATAACAGACACATATAACCCAGCTACAGTTATACTTTCAGCAGCATTTTTTCTTTTGAAAAGGGCATATTTATTATTCTCTCCCTATTGTGTAATATGCAATGTAAAAAATTTAAATCTCTCCTCTATTAATGCCCATCAGGTCTGTAAAACAGGAAAATCAAAATTGTCTTTATATATACCTAATCTTGATGATAGTGTGTTTCATTCATTTCTTAATGTCCACTAAACCACATGCTGCACCAGAAAAGCCATTTAAATCCTTAGAAATAGTTCACTGAGGAAAAGAAACCATTCACATCTCAATTGAACCAATTTGTAAAAGCATAATTTCACTGTCTTTAATTCAGTTAACTTCTGCATATAAGGGACTAAAATTAGGATGCCCTTTACATTTCATGTTTCTGGTACACTGAGGGATATTCAATTTCTGCTTCAAATTTATTTGAAGGGCTGTATACTACACAATCTACCCCTTGTGAAGCCCATAAGAATTCTAGGTTACATAAATCACACAAGGTTTTCTTTTTTGAGGTAGGATAGACTGAAAAAAAAAAAAACCAACCAACTATCTTCTGGCTTAGCTATGCCTTGCTAGGGTCAGGGTAGCTCTCTGAACACTCCTGGAACACTCTGAACTTAATTGTATATGCATGATATAACACAACAGTAGAATTTGTTGCAACTATGGTGCCATTAATCTCAAATCCAAAGTACTAAAGAAAAAAACAATATTTTGACAGGGTGGATGCTGCAGTTGCAAGATGTTTTTTGTTTGTTTTTTAACAAACAACAGAACTTAAGGCTGAAGAAATCTAATCACACCACAGGATGAAGAGATGGGTGTACAGCTTCTCTGCCATGTTCACAGGGCACAAAGGGGAGAAAGAGAATCTAAAGGATGTGCATGCTTATATGCTCCAGACAGCAATGATTTGTGTCCTTCTGGATACCTGCTTAATGCAGTTCGCTCTCTGGAAAATATATCTAGGGCAGAGCAAGTTGCTGTTTTCCCTGCTGCAGTATGAATTATAGTGACTATTTCTGAATTAGTTAGTTTAATGGAAGTTCTTATCCTGCAGACATAAAGTACTGTGCTGCTGTCACACCTCATGCCACCAGTAAAATATACCGGGGACACATGCACGAATGTGCCCCAAATAAAAAAATACCTCATCCTCTGAGAACACCTAAAACACAATAGCACTGCAGAGAAATTAATTTTGTTTTCCATATGATAGATTGTCTGGTTGGAAGGCTCAACACCACATTGATTTGTTCTGTCCTGAGAAAGGCTCCTACTGCAGACTGACTCCAGGCTTGCCCCAGAAGATAATGGAAATAGAGAGCATTGCAGAAGAAGCACACGGCGTTGTGCTCTGCTCTTGCATGTTCAACCAGCCCCTGGGAGCTTCAGAGGGAGCCTTAGAGCAGAGTCATGTGTGTGCTCAGCCAGTGAGGCACCTCAGGAAAGGAGCACTGTCACAAACACACCAACAGAAGGGTTGCACAGAAATCATTGCGCTGGGGTGAGAGAATTACTGGTTTGGCCCAGCGAGTGACATGTCACATAAAGTCCTGGGTAAGGAGAGAGTTACAAACCCAATGGGGGCTGTAAGGAAAGAGAAACAAAGAAATCTGTTCAAATCTCTGCACTGACAGCACGGTCTTGCCCCTGGGAAAGAAAAGAAGAATGATATATTTCTTTTAAATCATTGATGCCATTAGAGATACCAGCATTATATTGTTGAGGAAGCTATGCAGATAAAATTCCTTGGGGAGGAGTTTGAGTAAATTGTTCTCTTCTTAACTGACAAGATGTTAATCCTCCATTTCTATCTTACTCTACTGGATTCAGCAAGTATGATGCTGCAAGCTACCCAGAAAACCTATGTCAAGACAAAGACAAGTTTGTAAAAGAAACTTTAAGTATTGGCAATATTTCATCTTTTGTTGTCTGACTTTTGGGAATGGTTAATAGGTAAGGGCTTTCCTGAAGGGGTAAAAGGGACTAGCTGTGACCAATTTGCCACATCTCATTCTTAGGTCTGTTTTCATTCCCATTTTATTCCTCTGATTTGAATCCCTGGAGCTTATTTTCTTCAGAAATTCCATTTCCATATCACCCCGTGCCCAATTTTCCTAATGGAAATTCCATTTCCGTACCTGTAAACAGGTATCGGCCCATCCTCTGCCAAAAGACATGAAAAGAGCACATATCTCTCTTTCTTTCAGTATTTCAAAAATGTTTTTCTGAATCATTGCTCATTTGACATTTTCTTTCTCCTTCCATTGTGCCACCTTGCTGTACTTAACTGAAAGGTGTTATACCTCCTGTGATCAAGTAATGACAACTGTGCCACACATTTTATCAAGATCTGAATTTAATTACAGGATCTAACAAGTCTAAGAAGGGATGAGCCTTTGTATTTCACTGGGATATCCAAGATGAAAAATAAAGAGGAAAAAAAATCTGTCTGCAGATTCAGAGAAGCATTATTATATTGCATTATCTGACAGAAAGACCTGATAAGCTGTCAAATTAAAAAGCTGATTTGGGAAATTTTACTGAAACCACGTTTTGAAAAGAGTCTTACTGTAGTGCTTTGTTTGGGTATCACCTAGGTTCTTATTTAAAGACAGCAGCAGGATAGAACAATTTCATAATCTCTCAAAGGGCAGTACTCAGTACTTTTTTTTAAAAAAAATAATTCCTTGACTTTGGGTAAGCTGCAACAGAGAGTCTCCCAAAGAGAATGGGAAAATAAATTTCCATTTTTGTTAACCTCAATCTTTCACATCGACAATAAAATTATCCAGAAAGTGATGCACCTGGGTGCATGCTGACAAATACATTTAATCATAACCAAAGAGCAGTCAGAGCTGTATGAAATGAGAAAAACATGCAAGAAATCAGTTGTGCAGTTACAAAGGCAAGGTTGCACACTGGCCTAGTTACATCCATCATTTAACTGCTGGTTTGTGTCTCAGTAACTTAGATGAATTTTTCATGTATTTTGATTCCTGCTTCTGGAAGAAGCAGGAATAGTTTCTTCAATCTTTACTCTGGAGAAGTTACTGAACTGAGTTTTAAATAACTCCTTGTCTTATTTTTAGTTCTCCATGCCATTATTTTACACTCTGATATAATGTCTTCTTTTATTTATATTATAACTGGACATAATATAAAGATAGATAGATATCAGCTTCCTGCAATAAGAAATCCTCATTGAGGATTTTTTCCAGACAAAATCAACAAAAAATCACACAATTTTATCTTTGCTTTGGCTAAGTATTGGAGACATCATAGAAAAGTTAATTGTAGGAAACATTTTTTGATTGAGTGATCAGGAGTTGACTTAAATTAATATGAGGACAACTAAAAATAAGCCTGTAAATCAGATTCTTGATTTCAAAAGAACAAAATTTGATAAGGTGAAGGAAGTCAGATTATGCAATCAGTATAGGGGGCTAGATTCAGCCAGGAATGACACTTGCAAATTCTATAAAGTATTAAAATAATTATATATAGATATATTTGAGTTTGCATCTGCAAGGTTAAAATATAACAGGGGAGATCTGCTAGACTGAACAATTACACTATCACAGGCTATGTTATGGGAGGTTAAAACCTCAGACTTGCTCTTGTAAAGAAAGAAGTGCCTTTCAGAATTAGAAAAATAAATACTCAAGAAAAGTTGCCAGAGCTTCAGCCCAAAGAACCTCCCAAATAAAGTAAACTGAATTCAAAAGCCAGAGATTCTAAAGTGCTATGAACAAAAGATCATAGAACCTAGGAAAATTACTTTCTAAGACGGCTGATGGTGACTCAAGGGAGCAGATTGAATTGACTGACAGGAATGTGTCTAATGTAGACCTCTGCAGCTCAGAAAAAAGCAATGTACATATTCTTAGTTAACTTGCATGGCCAGAAAGTGAGAAAGATTATTTCTATCCTAGAACTTAAAAATAAGAAGCCAGGAGTTTTTAAATCCAGCTATATCCAATGAGACACTTTATTTCTTGTAGTAGAGAACAGATAATGTAATAGCTTTACATGAGAAGAATTAAAAAAAACTACTCAGCCGAAGTATTTAGTCTGACCTTAGCTATACGTGCTGCTTTAGAGCGAATTTTAAAAGAAATAATTAAAAACATGAAAGCAATTGGAAAATGAGATAAAATGCAAGACTTCACCAAATCATGTTAGGCTAGTTTAACAGCTGTATTCGACAAGCTATCTAATTTCTAGATGAAGGAAATGAAGTATATCTAATTTATCTGGATTTCACTAAAGCATTTGAAATTATGTCATGTAGCAAATCATTGATTAACTGTGTAAAAAATACAGGAATGCAAAAATTGTATGGTAAAAAGCTGAATAAAGAAACAAACTAAAAACCAAAGGATAGCATTGAACAAGGGTTTTTTTTCTCTCCTCCTTCCTCTCTCTCATGTAGAGACTGATATCCTGCTGCTGTAGCTATTGACAGGTTCTGAATTCAAGGGCTGCTTATCTTGCATCACACTTGAGGCTTCCATCTTCCCAGGATGCTTCTCCTTCCAGGAACCAGCACTGGAGCTGTTTCCCCTCTGCAACTCCCACTTCATTCAGTGTCTCCTTCAGCTTCTTGGTGAATCATTCCCACAGATGACAAGCACATTCAGACCTGCCAATGTGTCAACTGTATCACATTCTGGCCCTTATGTTCCCCTCTATATTAACTATATTTGAAAAATAAAAAGCCTTCAAGAAACAGCAGGTGGGTCAGATGTACCAAAGCTCTCCACGTATTTTGGGGAGCTGATGCCATCTAGTTGAATGAGTGGAAGACCTACATGTGTTTTAGCCACAGAAATGTGCTAAACTCAATGCTGAGTTCTACATGCAGTTAGCAAGAGGAATATCACGGTGAATTCCCAAACTGCATTAGACTGTGCCATCTGAGCTACCACAGAAACCACTGCAGATATGACTGAGAGGAAAAATAGTGGTTTTACCCCAGGAAAACTACCTCAGTGGAACTCCTAAGTACACAAGCTGAGTTCTGTGATAAATCATCTTTTGTATTTTCTTCACTGATCTCACTATAAAGTGCCATCCACACAATGAAATCTGTAGATGACATGAAAGAGAGCATGATGGTAATGCTGAAGAGGCTGTAGATATCAGTCAAGAGGAACAGAGCCCATCTGAATTAACAGAAGTGACACCAAATCTTATACTACGAAGTGCAGTTCACACACTTAGGCTATAGGATCAGTCACACCACTTCTTGCCCTAAAGCGGGACACTCTGACAGAGAATTCGCGAGGAAAGACATTCAACAGGTAGTCTGCTGCAGAATGACATTGGGCTTTCCAGTTCTGAGGTATGAAAAAGAAAATTAAGGTCTTAAAATGCAGCATTACTGTCTTTGTATATCCTTGAGGCCCTCCTGTTCTCACTACTGTCTATTCTCAAATACATACGCAGCTGAATACCAAATTCAAAACAAAAAAAAGCATTGAAGAAATGTTATTATGATGAATGGAGAAATGAGTAAACTGTTCTGAAAAAGACATGCAAGAACAAAGTGGGATGGACTGGAAAGTGCTCAGACTGGAAGCAAAAGAAAATTTCTTAAGAGTAGGATGTTTCTTCTAAGTTACCCTCTAAGAGAAACAATTTATGCAAAGAAACAGACTTGACTCAGTACATTTTAATTTCTAATTTCTTAAGCCCTTCTATCACTAACCTTACTTTTAAATACACATGGGGAAAAAAAAAAAAGAAATGGGAATGGGAAAAAAAGCTGTCCAAACCACTAATCCTTTACAGGGAAAGTGGGCCATTGATTTAAATATAATTCCATTAATATTTTCTTTAGCATTCTAAACATTTTCAGAACTTGTTTTTTGACTGATAATGAAAATAATCCATAAGCTGTGTACAGCATTAAATCTTTGTCTTGAGCCAGTGCAATCAATTAAAAATATTTTCTTTGAAAATTCAGATTATCTCACCCATGTGCATTAGATTTCATAGAACAACTTCACTTTTACTGCTTTACTTTTAATGCATTTCCAACAGAGTCAGTTGGTTTTTTTTAATTCTGGGATAAGAATGAAAAATGATTTGTTTGCTTAAAATGCTTTTTAAGCCAATGAAGATTTTGTAAAATCTTTCATTCGAGAAAAAATGCAAATAAATGGCACAAACCCAATAATTTCTGAAATTCAAAAATGTAAAAATTTGGGATTAATATATGGTTTTATGTCAAAATACCTTTTTAGATTGTTATACCTTTCATTTTTCCATCTTGTTTTTTTATTGTCTGTCAAAGGAAGCACTTTTTTATCTTCATTCATTAATCTTTTTGTTCTGTAGTAATCTTGAATTTGTCACTCTTACAGCCTGTATACATGGTATCTCACTTTTACATTAAAAAAAATCAATATTATTCAAAATATAACAAGGTTTAAATGATCATACTTCCACTGAAAATCTATTTATTTACTCCTTTGATTTTCATTAGGTCAGACTCTGTGACCCTGTTCTCCCTAAGATAGAGTCTGATCCATCAAAGAACTCAACCTTTACCACCAGGGCTGGGTAAATTCTTCCTGAATATTTTCACATGGAACTTCATCAAAGGCTTTTTGCAAATCAAAAACCCCAAGTATGTTAACTCATTCATATTTATAACCCATTATCTCCTACAAAACCAGAGCAGGTTTAACTATAACAGGTACCAGCAGACCCTTCTGAGATGGAACCTCAGCATAAACAGAACCCCAGGGAGATGTGACTCCACAGATACAAGAAAGACCATAAATAACACTGATGAGTTTTGCTTTCCAAAACCAGGGAGGGTGAGACTTGGTCACAAAACAACAACAGACTTAGCTGGTATTTTTCCCAGTCTCTTCTTACTAATTCCATACATTAAATATTTTAGACCCACATCTTCCACTTCCAAAGCCTGATTTTATACATATGGCATAAATTTATACATAAAGTGTTTGCTTGCACATCCATCTTCTACATATTCCCAGATGGAGAGCTCCTGAGAAAACCTCATGATTTTTCCAAACACTGTTATCTCCAAGGGAAGCAAAGTCTTATGAGATGTCCTTATTTCACTGGCACTGCTGGTTTCCCACAGCAGGAAAATGACATCCAAACCAGGAGACAGTCTGTGTTTCACAGAAGCTTAATTGCTGTGAACAGAACTTAAGTCTTTTCTTCCTGGGCATAAAGGACGTTTTTATTTTGTCTTTGGGAACAAGTAAAGAGAGATTCCTCCAGCTTTGTAAGCTTTGTAGCATTATCAGATGATGGTGTTCCTCATATCCTCTATGTTTTACCATCAGGATTGAGGCATGACAGATGTGATTGTAGGAGTCAAAATTCTGGCCATACCAAAGGAGCACACATGAGAGAGAATCAAGATGGATTCTTTTATCCAAAGGAGGAACCCAGTGAGAAAAGAGATACAGGCAATGTGTTGCTAGACAAATAAATAGCAACCAGAAGCTTCTGTTATTTTCCTGTGAAACTCCCTGAAAGTTCTGTGTCCAAACAGCAGCAGCCAGAGAGGTTTGAAAAATTTGCTTTACAGCACAAGGCAAGGCAAACACAGAGCAATCACTTATTTACTTGTTAGATTCCTACATCACCTTGACCATTATCATTTTGCATGGATGTGATGATAACAGACTGATTTTTATTAGAATTTTCAAATAAACTCTTAAAAAAATGCTTGAGATGTCTCCCTACCACCACACTTTCACCTGAAAAACATTGATTCTCTCCAGAAGTGGCTGTAGGGGCTTGAATTTTGAAGCTATTTCTAAGCCAATACTAAGCAAGTTAGGCAAGTACATTGATTGCTTGGGAAATGCCAATCCATTCCTGGAGAAACAAATGTACAGACACAAATGTCTCCTGTTAATTTTATAGTCAACCTGAACACAAAAAAAGAAGACAAATGGATGCTATTTACCCAAAATAGGATACATGGTAATAGCTGACTCCTAGCATTTATCTTAATGTCATGTGTATCCCATGAAAAGATGACAGACACTTTTTCTATTTCCTAGAATACAGGGACCAAGAGAAGCATTTAAATGACATGTTCCCTTCCCCTAGCCCTTAGATGTTCTGCCTTTATCCCACAGATCCAGAGACAGTCTCTAAGGACGGCACATGTGATCTCAGCTCTTTAATAAAAATCACATCACCAAAAGAACCCCAAACCAACTAATAAAAAAAACCCAGTGCAGAATTATTCTATATTGTTCCAAAGTCCTCAGAGCTGGTGATTGCCACACTGCAGAGGCACTGGCACTCAGCACAATGTCAATTTGCTCTCCTGCCAGCATCCATGGTTGCTCACACAGATTCTTCTTTGGTGTCTGTGCTCCATCATGATTTATACTTCCCAGCCACAGAGATGCATCTGCTCCAGTAGTCTGGCAATGCTTTGGACAAGCTTTTTACTGCAAGCAGTGTGAGTGACATGCTCATGCTGTCAGATCTTGGTCTGTCAGGCACATCCCTGACACGTCCTGACCCATGGGGTATGTGAGGACAGCTGCAACAAAGCTCTGCTTTTCTAAGGCTAAGCGGAGATCCAAGGAAGTCTGGGAGGGCATCATTTTAGATATCTGCCTACATCAGACAGTATCTTCCAAACTGCTGCGGGGTCCCAGGAATGCTGAGCATTCTCAGCAGACTGAACAGCTTTGAAACCATAGACCCATTGCCCAATATCTAATAGGTCATTTTCTAGACAGAAAACTCTACATCAGTATGATTTACGATGGAAGCCATGAAGAGAAAATCCTCACTGGTAAAATGATTAGTTGTGCTGTGTGTTTTAAAGGAATCATCATTGGGCAAACTGCCTTTGACCACAGAAAGCATAGATTGTGCCAGAAAAGTGATTCTGAAATTATTTCACAATAAATGGTGGACATTGTGGCTTTAAAATGTCCTCTGCCTTGTTTCAATATACTTTCTCTGACTAGTAAAATGTATACACTTCACTACTAAGGAACAAAAATCAGATAATTAAGAAAGCTGTTTTTCATGATAGATGTGGTTATGAGCACCATTATGATAAAGATTTGGGGCTTTTTTTCTCATCCCTATTTGATCTTACTTGAAACACATTTTCTTTCAAGTAAGGAAGAAAATGTTGTTTCAAATTAAATAAAATGCTTTGTTCTCAGATTATCTAAGTCTCTTATAAACACTGGGCAATCTTGACATGAAAAATCAGAACATTTTATTAAAAAAATACTGAAATTATTATTTTGATATTACAAAAACAATTTTCCTTTTTTTTTCTTTTTTCTTTTTTTTTTTTTTTAATTTGACCCTAATTCTTAGTTCAGTTTGACAAAAATTAACAAGTTCTTTGTTTTATGCATCCTTAGGAGACCTACACTTCAGTGTAGAATTATTACCTAGCTGAAGTTACAAGAGCAGCCTCTTCACAGAAGCAGCTGGAGTTGCTATTGTGGAGCTGTCCCATCACCACAACAGCAGCCAGACTGTGGGGAAGGGCAATTAAAACTAGACAGGGAAGGAGACAAGATAAGCCACGAGGAGTAGAAAGGATCTGCATGGGAATGGGGATAGTCTATTGATTAGGAGCTCTGCACAGTCAGCAGTTTTCTCATTCGGTTTAATATGATCATAAATTAGGCTGCATCCAGATAAGTTAATGTGGATTTGCTACCTGAAAAAGTGGTCAAGGTGAAATACTAAAGTTCTTTGAGAATGTTCAAAGGGATGGTGACAATTCAGCAAAGAGACATAACACCGAATTAAGACAGATGGAATAAATAAATCAATTGAAGATATGAGCATCTTAATCAACAATCAAAAAACTGCAGTGTGCCACTTGCAATCACAGGGCTATGCACCAGCCACAAACACAAGGAATGGGGAAAACAGGATCAACATTTAATAAAGGGCAGAAATTGAAGTGTACATCCTCATAGCTCTAGCATTTTATTCAGAGAAGTGACAAGAAAGAAACTTCAGAGTAAAAAAATTACTTTGATCGTAGTCTGGAAAAACATACATATGTAAATCTAACCCTCCGTTTCTGAAAATCATTCAGCCATTTCAGGATACTGAAATCTTTACATTTGTCTGAGACTAAAACGTATTTTTCCCAACAAGGTTTCAAAAAACAATCATCCACCTTAACTAGGATAATCATCCTCTACCACTGACCCCTGCCTCTTTTCCTTTCACAGCTCTCTCATTTCACACCCACTCAGATATAAACTGGAGCTGCATGGGCCCAGAGCAAACTCAAATCTAGTGGGATCAAGAATGATGTCACAGGAGAGACACACTACATTCTATTCATCTGCCAGGGTCACTCTTCTGCATTTTATGCAGCTCTTGGGTAAAACACACAAAGCTACCATGGAAGCTCTGTGAAGCACTGCTGTGTGATATTTTTTTGCAAGGCACCAGCTGTTATTGGGTCTTAGGTATCCTTATCCACAGCAGTTACATGTCCTGGATTAAGGATACACAGACAATGAAACTGCAAAATCCCAAGACTCTGATCAGAAACTTCTTTCAGAAAATCTTCTCGTTAAGACACCAAACACAAACAAGAAATGTCTTGTAATCGGGCATCGTAACCTGAAGTGTAATTCTGAGGAAAATCTTTCCTCATGAAGAAAGACCTGTTCAGTTAGCATGCTTTAAACAACCGATTATTTAATTTTATCTTTGAAAAAAAAAATAAAAATCCAGCATATATACGTATAACTTCACTAATTAAGCTGCCTAATCTTGGTTTTATTATTAATTAAAAAGCACCAAAATAACAAGACTGGCAAACCTGATGAAGCAGCATAGAAAGAGAAGAGAAAGGTGTGGCTAAATGGTTTCTTTCTTTAAAGGGAAAAGAGATGGAAGGTGAAAAGGGGAAGGATAGCAGCCAAAAGCAATGCCATGGCATACAGGAGACATAAAATATTACTATGGGAAAGTCAAAGAAAATTACAGGCCAGCTGTAGTCTTAGAAGATCCAGCAATAAAACAAGCCAAGGGATTCTGTACCACAGCTAATGAAGCAACTGAGAATGCCTTGAAATGCAGCCTGCACATAGATTGCCTGTGGAAGCTCAAGAAGACCTAATTATTTGTTTTCTTTTTTCCAAAGAAAACATCCAAACTTCTTCCACTCCACCAATCCCATCCCAAGGAAATAACTCTGTTTCCTAAATTAATCTTTGTTCAGTATAAACAAGTTCTATGTGCCACCAGCTTCAGAAATCAAGGCTTCTTTTTGTGTTTGAGCCTGACTGGCAGCTCCCTGCTCATCCACACAGACCTCCTGGCATGTTTGCTGACTCCTTTGTTGAGATGCATCACTCCTGAGCCTGGAGGTCGTGAATTCATGCTCATCATTTAGGTAAAAACCAAAAGAAACAAGAAAAAAACCACCTCAAGCCTATTTTTCCCTTTGTGCTGAATAGGTCTTGAACACAAACGATGACAATTCCTCCCCAGCTTGTACCTTATTTCAGCAACCATTTACATTTTACCATTACCATTACAATTACCATTTACCATTTACAACCATTACCTAACACTGCAAAATTAGAAAGCCAGAGGGCCACAGGAGAAACAGGAATATCTGAAAGATCACTGAGCATATTTCATTCAGTATCTCCCTTTCCCTCAAGAGTTTATCACCTCTTGTAGATGTGTCGAACTTAGAAACCATTAATGGCTCCAATTGCCAGAGCTGTTATTCATTCACTCATAGTAAATTAGCACACAGGTGGGTTTTTTAACAACTTCTATACGCAGTTTCTTTCCCAATACATACTTTCATTATTTCATATATTCAGAATTATTTCCAAGAAATTATCTGAAGAGTTATTTTTCACTTGTGGATTTTTTAAAAATTATTTTTATTTTCTAAAAAGTCAAGTAAATAGCTGGACTAAACTGAAATGGCAACAACAATAAAAAAAAACACAAAACCATCCTAAATACTAATAATTAGTCCAGGGAATGTTTTATGCATTCCTTACTAGTGAAACACACCCTCCTGCTACACTCCATGCTCAAAAATGAAAGATTTTCTACTTTTAAACTGATAAACCAGAATTGTCATTTATGCAATAGGCATTCTGTTTTTCATATTTGCCTTCATTTACACCTCTAGATTTTCTGCCTTTTCCTTAATATAAACACACAGAGCAACTGTTAGGAGATAACATGCAGATGGATAAGTTACCATTAATGGGTCAGTAGTCCTACTCAGTAAGAAAGGGACTGCATATCTGAAAAACCTGTTGCCTTTAAAAAATGAATAAAATTAGTGGCACAGTAATCCTCAGTGCATGGAATTTGCATATAATTAAATATGGACCTGCTCAAGGCAGCTCTGCTGTCATACTAGTAGTTCTCTTCAAGTAACCAGCATCATCTGCATAAATAATGTCCTGTAGATTGCATTTGAAGTTTAGGCACCTCAGTTTGGGTGGCTGGTTGTATAACTGATAACTGCGACACCATTTGGCTTGTGTCTGCTGGAAGACTTCTGCTAAATTCATGAGCTTCAGATTGCTTTAATCTTGTAATCAAAAGAACACAGACAACCTTTTCTTAAGCAAGTGTTCCCCATCACTTGGGGATAGACTTGTGAGTCACTTTAAACTGCGTAGCTTTTGTCAAAGCCTTTTTTCCCCCCTACTAAACCAAAAATGCAATAAAAACAAATGATAGCAAGAAACAAGACTACTACTTCATGCCTCGATAACTGCATTTTTCCACTTCCAGTAATAACTTGAATTTGGGCTTTTAAACTCACTCAGGAAATGCCATCATCACAAACTGTATCGCTCAGGATTCTTTTAACTACCTCTGTAGCTACTAAAGCACTTCAAAGGAGCTGATATTGCATCAGGAGAGGAGCAAATCCAGGCAAACTCCAGGCATCCCCCCCCCACAGTCTTAGTGCCAGGTGTTTGTGTGAGGCCTTACCTGCTGGGTAGCGCTCGATGACGGGCCAGTTGTCAACCTGCAGGGTGGCATTGCCACCGCTCCTCGTGAAGCGAACCACGTGGTACTTCCCATCGTTAATGATGGCGTTCATCTCCTCGATGGCGATGTCATCCGTCCCAACGTTAAACTTAACTCCAATCTTTCCCTGGTGCTGCACAGTTTGGGAAAAAAAAAAA
>VZTB01016928.1:232855-321709 GCA_013397245.1 Thryothorus ludovicianus | reverse complement strand
AAAAAAGAAAGAAAAAAAAAGAGGAAGAAGAAAGAACTAATTAAGAGTTGTTTTAGGAGAAATTGAAACAGTGTGTCATGCAGGGGAAGATTTCTAACATCTTCCCTCCTCAGAAATAACTTCTGATGATTTGTGTGTGGCAGTGATGAAACTTCTGACAGCTTAGGAAGCCTGGGACAGGTTTTTGAAGGACAATTAATATTCCAAATTAGTTACTCCACCAAATTGAGCTCTCTCCTTTTCCAAGAGATTCAGATCAAGATGAGGACAAGGGAAGATGGAGGAAAGTTCAAGGTTTCTGTCTTTGTGCTCTCCCTCTGATGCCTTAAGTTTTAGCTCATATTTTCCAGATTCTCTACTGCATTAGTATACAACTCCGGACTTCATATAAAGTGTTAGCAAGTTCTCTTCACAGTTTAGTCAGACAATCCTTCTCCAGCCTGAGAACCAAGAACATCGCTGTAGCTTCAGGCCCTCAAAAGTACAAACAATGGCAAATTGAGGAGAGCAAATGGGGAGGATGAGTCTTCATAACCTGAAGCTGTAATTGGACAATTAATCCCAATATGTAAATGGACCAAACTCATGAAAGTGTGAAAAACTTGTGACTTCTCTTGGGCTCTTGTACTGCCCAAGGTGTATCCTTTGAAGGCATTTTTAATAAATACCTACTTTATTGCTTTAACACCGTCTAGCCTCTGTTCTAGGTAGCCTCTGAATGCATCATCTCACCTCCATGAGGATTAAACAGAAATTTTCCTTTTAGACTTTCAAAACAGAAAGCCTTGCGGTGTCACTTGGAAGAGATATAAGAATTTTCTGGCCATAAAAAGCAAGTGTCAGCCCTACTTTTCTTTCCTTTTGTCAAATCTCATTCATACTTAGACTCTTCACAAATGATGACAAAGGAGGAGAATTTTTTTTCCTCTTGGAGAGATTTTTGGCATTGCATTACAGTGATTCTGAATCATTAAGCCAAGATCACACTGGCAGATAAACAAGGACTTCCCTGTTCAGAGCCAGAGAGCAGGAAAAGGCATTTGCTGACACAAGGACAGGATATTGTTCTCACTAAGGCCAGAGACTTGTTTTTTTGCTGGGATTTGCCTATAAACTCCTATGTTTGAGTGCTCTTAGGACTAAGGGGACTTTCCATGCACACCAGTACCTGGGACCAAGGCAGTGGATTTTCCAAATGATTGTCATAATAGTATGTTTTCATTTTTATTGACTTTTAATTATTGAAGTGTTCACTCTAATGCAGCGTTTGCATTTTAATAAAGTCTTTTAATGTCTATTAAAGTTAATATAAAAACATATTTTTTTTCTACTATAGAATCAGTTCTACTCTTCAATAAAGGTATTTGTTACTCTGAGGAGAAAAAAAAGCAAAGCACCACACAGAATGAGATGAGGGACTTATTCATAATAATTGGTTATTCTACATGAAATTTCAGGTTCCTGGAACTGGCACATCCTTCTTTAAAGTTAAAAAACTTCATGAAGAGTTTACACTACCAGATGAAACACAATGAAATATTTTACTTTGTATATCTTAGTCATTCACATCAAATTTTCCAGAGCCAGGTTCATCTCTCTGCCAGAGCTCTTGTGTCTGCTCTCTCTTTGTCTTACTGCCCTGGCACTGCTTCCTGCAGTAAGAGTATCCTGCAGCTCCTTGACTCTGTTTTCCAACAGGGCTTGCATACTGCAGTCACACAACTGCTTAACACTTCCTCAACGTGACCTTTTTTGAAACAACTAAAGGACCATTCCCTGATGAGAGGTGCAGAATAAGCCTGAAAAATAATTTTTGTCTGCTTAGTTGATTAAACAATGTCCTAAACATTCCTCTTTTTTCCCCTTGTGGATTGCTCTAATATTTCTCCATTCACTGGTCCTACTTTTCCATGTCAATAGAGTGTCAATAAGGAATCCACCTTATACAATTCATTCTCATCTTCTTTTGCCTCTGTTGTGAGTTGCATAGCAATTTCCCTGTTACCTTGGAAAGGTAACTGTAGCTCTTCTTAATTTCAGCTGCTTTAACTAGACTTAGAATAAATTTCACCCATTTTTCCCCCATGGATGCCCTAGCTTATTTGTTTCACCTGTTTCATTCATATGCTTACCTCTTTACACAAAAATATATGCAAAGAAATGTAACAATGTCCTGCTTTAAAGCAATCTCCTCTTTTACTAATTTTTGAAATGCAGAAAACCAGCATGTAATAATAATGGAGTATGCAACTTTTCATAGCACTTTCAAGAAATCAAAGGATCTGAGGATTAAATAAAGCTGACTAATTTTACCGTGATTCATAATTATACTATTCATAACTTACACTTTATACACACATTTTCTTATTTGCTATATATATGCATATACGTATATTATGTTAGATATTTAAAAAAAAATACAAAGGAAACAAAACAGTTTTTAGGTGAATAGGAATGGTAGGAGCAAAAAGAAGTGGCATACATGGGACATATATCAGCAGTTTTTTGAAAGTTAGAGCATGTGGGGCTGCAGCAAATTTATCATTTGCAAATGGCCAGGTATTGGCAAGTGAAATGAATGCTTAGCAGACTTGAAATCAGACTTTCAGCCTTCTTTTATAGATATATACCTTCCAGTGAAAAAAAAACCTAACTTTTCTTGACTTTCCTACATTTGTATAGAAATACTGTGCACAGAGGCCAAGCATGCAGATGCAAGAGCAAATGTTACTGTAAAAGCTGGTAACATATTACAGACATATTGTGTCTTTATTTGTAACATATTTGTGTATCTGAAATCACAAAAAACTCCATTTTAAAGGATACACTTATTTTTTTCCACACTTCTCCAACACTTCTGGGCATCTCTATAATCCCTCCATAAAATAAGGAAGAAAATCTGTGTTTCAAATTGAAGAGTTCCTGATTATTATATCCATATTTAAGTCTCACTTCTGGATATCACATTAAACATTATGTGAATTACAACTCCATTGTGCACAGCCCTTTAGAACCACAAAACAAAACATGATGCTGCAATGAGCACCTTTCTATGTAGATAGGGGATTTTCTAAGCCCTTGCATTACCATGCAGGAGTTTGACTCATTGCATGCCTTCTCCACTGCAAGATAATATTATTTTTCATTTGTCTTTGTCACGTTATTTTTCATCTCTCAGGGTAAGACCATGTGCACATTCTGTGTGGGTCAGCTGACACACAGTAACCTGTTGAGATGACTTGATCTCAGCCCTCAGCCTTGTTATGCTTAATCTAGTGGGTCTGTAACCTTTTAGAAAGAGCTGGTTCTTAAATTTCCTCTTTTTAGAGCATAATGGTAGTGCAGAAAGGAAAGATACTGATAAAAGTGAAGCCTACAAATGACTATTTTCCCTCTGCCAGCCTCGGTTGCATAGTAAAGTGGTAGAAATTTTCCTTTATCACTTGTTCATTCAAAATAATCTTAGAAGCCATCCATCCTGTCAGAAACAGCCTCGGACAAATGCTGAGTGAGAGGTTCCCTCTTCAGCACCCTGCTGCTGGGCACTCTGGAAATGTCTGTGCATCACTAAATACTGCAATAAGTCAGCACTACTGCTGAATGGTGCTATCCCTGCCAATGACCCAAAGCAGTACATGCTCACATTCCCACAAGCAAAGATTTTTTTGTCCACAAGCAAAGATGATAATCTCAGAGCTCCCCTGGTAAAAATCAGGTCTGTACACAGAGCCTATAGAAGTCCACTGCACTGTTTATAGTTCTTAGCCTGTGTTTTCTTTTTCTCTGTCTTACCCAGTTGTGAGAGAACATAGTAATGGAATCAATTCCTTTTCCTACTGTGCCTTTCTCTATTCCAAACTGCTGAGGCACAATAACAGAGCAGAGTCATGCAGGAGCTGGAAGAGTTTCCAAGAAAGGCCAAAAGAGAGGAGGGATGCCTTTCAAGAAGTGGCTTAAACATAGTGGCCATGGAAATTATTTTTAACGTCAGACCTGAAGGTAGAAGAATAATGCTAAATCACCACCACTGCTCCCTGGGGCAATGCAGCACAGGGACCTTGGATCTATCTACAGACATACCATGCCCCAGCCAGCAACTAGTCAGAAACACCAGACTAGGTTTGGAGGTGCTTTGGCCATGTAGTTTTCCTATTTCTGAGGCCAGGGTAGCTTTTATTTCTGCAGTATCTACACAGGCAGATAAGTCAATTTGTTGTTGGCCTGTACATTGCTGCAACATGCAGTGTAGGCTTTGTGTATAGCTTAAATTCTGCTGTCCAAGCTCACAGGCTAAGGATAAATATGTTAATGACATCAAAGCAATCAGATAAAACCATGAGGTAGCTCCAATTCTCTGCTCCTAATGCGCTCTGAAACATTGGGAGCTTTGACTGCTCCAATAGTATAGGATGTGTGTGTGTGCACGTGTACATACCAATCACTTCAAAATGTTTTGTCTTCAAAAGCTCTGGCAGCAACTGCTGTAATCTAGCAACTCCAGTGGAGTATTTTCAAGCCTATTTTATGAATTGTGCACTCAAAATACTTAACAGACTTCTGATGAGACACAAGGAATGCTGATAAACCCGAGAACCAAGCTAGAAAGGTGGAATGCAGATCAAGCCAGCAGCAGACATTGCAATTTGTTCCCTGTTGGACTCTAGTTCAGTGCTACCAATCTGCCAAAAAGCAGTAAAACTAATACTAGTATTATATATATACACACATTCACACAGATATATATATAAATATATAATTGATATATCCTATAACATCAACAATGTTTCATTGCTCTCTGTAGCAATAATTCTGGAATTAGTTAAACATGAGTGCATGCAAATTTGGCACAAGAGTAGTTTTAGAACAGACTGCAGAAAACCTAAGCTTGTAATACTCACAACCTTTAACCACTTCCAAGGAAAAGCAATAACACTCCCACAGGTGGACAAATTGAGAAGAAAAAAGTCAAGCATGCCAGCTTGCATTTGATATCATCAGCCCCTGAGGCACCACTTCTTGGTGAATGCAGTAACAAAGTCTTAGAACTAACTTTGATTTTATTGAAATGTAAGTTTCTTGAGTTTTATTAAGAGTGAGATCAATTTCACTCAAATGTAATCAGAGGTTAATATTCTATATGATAGAAATGTATGCAAAATAATTAAAATAATCTCTAGGTTTCTCAGTTCTAAGGATATGCATATTTTAAAATAGTGCTGCTTGCTTCACAAGGTGAGGGATACACAACAGATAGAAGATACACTGGAACTCCAAGATTAATGGAGTTACTATATATATTTTAGTCGAATAATCCATCATTATTTCTTATTACCAGCTGGTGCCTTCCAGAGGAAATGTTCCCTGGAAAAGACACAGAAAATATAAACCATCTGGGAAGAGTTCCTTGAATGAATACATCTCTTACATTGAATATGAGAGTTTTCTGGATATTGAGTATTAAATTCATTCTCTTGGATTTTACATCATTAACCTAACACTATATATATACATATATATATATATAGTTTTTATTGCTTTTCTCTATGAGAAGTAACAAAATATGCAGCCTATTTTTTCCAACATTTACCTTTTTTTTCCCCCTTTTTAGTCAACTGCAAATCAAGACACCACAGAAACAGGCACTCTCGTGTCATACCTCATTTTGAGTATTTACAGTCAGGTTTTGTGCCCTTTCATAAATTCAGAAAGGTGTTTCAGAAAGGCTTTCAGCATATCAGTGCTTGACATACTGCAGAAAATCCAGAAGGGGTACGAAACCTCTGTCAGAGTGCTGGTAAGCAAAACCAGCACTCAGAGGTTGACACTTCAAGCAAGGAAGCAAAGATTTCTGCTGATGCCTGAAAGGATGCATCCACCTGGTACTCAGTCTTTTGGCATCTGGCAAGTGGGAAACTATTTGGTTTTTCTTTCTTTTCCCAAAAGCTGGTAATGTGTAGCCAGTGTGAAAAAGCAAAGAAAACAAAACATACAACCCAAACTTTCCCCTTTTCTGGTTTCCTGGTGAGGACACTAAGCTATTCCCAGTGTTCTTTCTTGCAAGTTCTCGCTATTTATTTGCACCATTTATTTTCCCAGTATTTGTTTCTCAAATTCACATCTTTGTAGACCTTCATAATGAGAGAAAAAAAAAAATCTAACAAATAAAACAACAATGGAGCACAAAAACAAACAAAAAACCCCAAACAACAACAACAACAAGTCAACCCAACACTTTTCATTCTAATCCAAGACATCAGTTCTGATAATTGTACAGGAAAACTTAAAACCCAACGTCCTGCAAGATACTGTTGGCAGACCAAGAGAAAGAACTGAAATCATGTTAATTCACCACTGGGCTTGAGTGCTGGCTGAAATCCAACAGGGCCCTTGGATTCCTGTGAGAAGAGCAGCCAGATCTACACTACCCATTTACATACACCCGTTGGAAATGCAATCCTGGCAACAAAATGTGCCTAACACTATGCTATGCCACTGTTCAGATTATTCACAGAGGAAAAACATCTGCAGAGCCAGAAATGTTACCAGTATTTCCTGCATCACCCATGTATGCTCACCTAACACACCTTTTTCACTTATACCAAGATCCTTCCTGAAACTCTACAAAGTACTTAAAAAACAGATCGATAATCATAAATATGCAGCAACACTTTTTTTTTCCTCCTCTAGTTTTGGGATCCTTAATTAGGTGTCTCAGGAATTTTATAAAAGAGACATGGAGGGAAAATTTACATCGTATTTCACTCTCCTGTTTTACTCAGAATTTCTGTAAGACCCTTTAATAGACCTTTACATGACCTCAATTTCATGACATTAAGTTATCTAGATTTTCTAAATCGATACAGAAATAATAAAAATTCATTGTTCACCAGATGTCCCTGGTTGACATATAAGAAATAGCACTGTCACTGTAACAACATTATATATGCAAATATATACAGATGCTACCAGAGCTACTGCACTCTTAAGTATTGGTCAATAAAAATTAAGCATCTTCTGGCCTTAAACCCATGACCCTTAAAAGATGTAAATGAAGCATGAGCTCAGCATCCCACTAATTTACAACTGAAGTGCACCTAGAAAAAAGAGCCATCTAAGTGGCTCACTATGTGGAAGGAGCAACATGTGGCATAACAATTTTTTATGTCCTAAAGTGCTATCTGTGTGACCCATAGAACAAAATTTCTGGAAAGAAGATATCATGAGAGCAATTGCTCACTGACCCAGCATTTCAGAGCAGGAAGCAATTACCCTTTACTACTATGAAAAAATGACTTGTATCCTTTTTCTGCTTTAAAATAATTGTCCTCACAGTCTGCTTTAAAGTGTTATAGCTATTTGATTTATACATAAAGCTCAACAAGCAGAAAATATAGAAATATTTATAAATCTACAGTTTTGACACTTCAACTCAGTCTGGAGACTTCCTGTTCAGTTTCAAACATTGTAATTCTCACTGCTATGTATTATAGGTGTATTATTTCAGGTTACCCTGATGATGAATTCCTGAGACAATACAATTACCTGAACAACCAAACCTTAAAATGCAGTAGTTATGAAAGACATATGGTATAGAGCCCACAGCAGCAGCATATTGCATCTTATTATCCACTCAGCATCATTACTGCAGTACACAAAATTAAGTTTTTCTGAGAAAACATGCAGTAAAGAACAATTTAAGTAGCCAGCCCTCAATGTGTTATTTCTTTCAAAATAGGATATTTCATAGAAATACCTTGACCTTGCCAGAGTCTCACCCTGGGGTTTCAGTCATGGCGAGATGCAATGGATGGTTTGAAGAGATGCTGTTTACTGAAAAGAGCATAATTTGAAGGAAAAAAGTCTTAACTACTGGCCAAGGTAGCTCACAGGGCTTGTCTTTGCCCTGTACACTTACTTTCCATGTGGGCAGACATACTGAGTACCTTAAATACGGGATGTCCAGCCTGAGGAATTCCATACTCATTGGAAGCTCCAGCTACTCACAAATTGCAAACACTGCTCCTCCCTGTACATATATCAACACATGTTTCCAAATGGGCACGGTGAGATTTGAAAATTAGGCTTGCCTTCTAGTTTTTCATAGTGGTTTTATACAGAGGTTATTAAAGCAGTGTTCCTGGAACCCAATACAGTCATACAAAGGTGTAAAACAAACGAGTAGCACCTTGGTATCAGTACAAAGTAATCCACACTGGAAGTTGTCCTGACTTAAGGACATTGATTTCTGTGTTTAGAATAGTTTCAGAAAACTCTGCTGATAATTTGTGTGTCTGAAGCAAGTTGGAAGTCAGAGTGAGTAGGACATATAACAGGGACTAGAAGTAAAGAATCAGCAAATTCTCAAGCAGGCTCTCATGATAAATGATTAATAGCCATATGATCGACACACATGTTCATGAAAACACCAGTAATTATTTTTTGAGAATCTGGACCAAAGGACTTTTTATATTAAAATCTTGTGGGGAATTATTAAAAACCGAAAATGGCATCAGATAGACAACTCCTATTGAGCTTTAGTGAAAAATGAGCACCTACCTGCCATTCATACCTTTGATAAGCTCCCCTTTAATATTAACTAGGGTCTTGAATATTTCCAGATACCTACCACAAACACTGGGAAAAAGCCCGTTTTAAGGACTTTTTAAATGCATGCTTTGTATTCCTTTATTGTTCTGATTGCCTGCATGCAAATGCATTTCCAGAGTTGGTTCTTAAATATTGTTCTCGTTTTTGGGGTCACCATTTGGAAATAAGGTTTTCCTAATTCATCTTGGCTGCTAACTACTCATTAGTGACATGGGTTTACCTTAAAGAAAACTGAAAGGAAAAGGGAAAAAAAATCAGTTCACAAGGTGATTTAAAAGCTGGGCATCTGAATAGTGGACTTAGATTAATATTTTTTTTTTGCCTCCTCTTTGTAAAATGAAGAAAGCATGATATTCTCACTTCAGAAAATTGTCTATCTGAAGCAATTTATAACTGAAAAGTAGATCAGCAAAACAAACAAAAGAAAACACACACAAAAATAAACTAGTGGTCTATGAGAAAAATGTAGAACAGAAACGAAAAGCCTTCACACAAGGACATGCAGCCTGTGCTGTTCCCAGCCAGCAGAGCTACAATGTGCCACGGGTAGGACTGTGACTCCCTGGAAGAAAGGCAAGTCCTGGCTGTTGTCCTAATTTTTGGGCAGTCCTATCATTTCTGTTGCCAGCTTTCTTCCTTTTTTCCCCAAGTGCAGAGCCATTCTATGGCAAGCTTTAATGTCGTGTATATTTTCCTCCATGGTAGTAGTTTTCTTTATCTCACCTTTCTTCATCTTGAAGATCTTTCAGAATCAAAACCAATTTGACAATTTATTGGTGTGCTGTGCTACGCAGTGCAGAGTAGCCTATTATCAATGCTACAACAGAGGATCTCATTTCTTTTGATCACTCAATACTACAGAGCATGTAAAAATCCTTACACCGAATACATGTAGCACATGAAGTGATCAAACACTGTTTGTTGACTGGACTGTGAAATCCCTCAGGTAGCTGGATGGGGAAAGCAAAACCTGTTTGCTTCCTCTACATGCTCTGCTCCAGCTGCTAACAACCCCCAAGGTTTCAAAGACATTGTTTTGGCATCCTAAAAACAGACTAAACCAAAACAAAACACCACCCTGTGGAAGAGAAGCACTACAAATGAAAGGGTTCTTTGCAAGAAATCATTAATGTTTGTGAACAGCCTCTACAAGGAAGAAATCTCTGGAGGGAAGCACAGCAAAATAGCATGAGCACCTTTGACTATGCTCTTCAATAATCAAGAAGTTCCTTAATTGCATTTAAGAAGAAATCTGTCAGAAAACTGGAAAAGCTGACCTCAAGAAAATCAGAAAAAGATCAAAACCGAATTTAACCCATTCTAAGGGTGCTTTGCTTATAACACCACTCTGTCCTGTCAGGCTCTGAGTATCTCTCTGAAGCAAGGAACATCCATGAATGCTGTTGTCCTTACTGGAATGGTCAGTATCAGGCTTGAACAATGTCCAAATATATTTGTGCTCATGAACACAATGTTATTTAAAAAAATACCTAACAATATCTAAATATTTACCTGCAACATGCAAAACAATAGCCATGAAAAGCCAAAATTGCAAAATGCATCATTATCTTCAAACTGCACACGGGAAAGGAACAGCATCATCCTTTTAGTTACAAACTCTTCACTTACAACAGGCTTATACTACTGCTGGAAAGTACAATTTTGGAAATGGGGCATGTTGGGCAACCAGCAATCAATGGTTTAGGGCAGCATTCTAACCTTACTGGTAATGTACTCTTGATTTCTGCTCTTACTGCTGCTACTTTCTCCATTTCTTGTTTTTTATTATACTTGACAAATATTTACCTCAGAAAGCTAAAAGTCAGAAGGAACTCCACAGAAGTCATGTCTGCTTTAGAAATAGTAACATGCTAAAAACAGAGCATCTCTCATTAGAGTTACTTGTCACTTTTTCAGAGCTTCTGCCTCATAATGCTATTCTCACACATTTCACTGTGGAAGAGATGTGATGGTAAAATATTTGAAAGACAGCTGATTCAAATTATGTGCCTTCCATTTTTTGTTTCTTTTTAAATTCTATCTTTACTAAGATCAAGGTTTTGCTAGAAAGAGCTTAGTAGAAACCAGACATATAACTATTTTCCTTTTCACATTTCTACAGCTTTAATGATAGTGAGGGGCTATTTGAAAAAGAAAAAAGAAATTATGAATAATTTCACTGCTATTTGGTCAGATAAGCTTTTGCAACTACATTAGGGTGGCAGAAAAAAGAATGGGCATCTCTGAAAGGGGAAAAAAAATCCATCAAAAAACCTTCAGAGACCCACTGGAGATGTGATTTCCTAAAAATATAGCAGGGGAAAATATCTGCATCTGAAATAGCCTCATGGGAAGATTTTGTTTGAAATATCTTGTGATCTGTACCAAATATCCCAGTGTCTTGCTGACTTTGCTGGTGTCACAGAGGTGAGGTTTCCACATGGGTGAGCAAATCACTCGAGCAATTTATTCAAAAACATTAGATTCAAATTGGCTTTAGTACAGCACCAGGCAAGGCAGGTGTGTGTGCATGGCTGTGCACACACATTGCCTTTCTGACATTCTTCTGTGCTAAATGAGATAACTAAAAGGCTATAAAAAGAAAACCCTATTTCTCTTCCTTCGCTTATTTTTTCCAAATTGTTCTTTGCCCACCAATAGTCTCATTAAGCAGTAACACCCTTAGAGGACATCAGGTACACATTTTTTTCACCTGTAGTGAAGCTCTAGCTTTTAGCTATTTCTGCTTTGCTGGTGCAATTGCTAACAGGTTTCTTGGCTCTGCCAGTGCAAAGGGCATTTGTGATTGACACATCTCCCCAGTAAACATTCTCCCATTTCCTCTCACAGCTCAGGCAGACCACTGTGCAAGTGCTGTGCCCACCCAGATGTGAGGAAACTCCACAAACTCCAGCTTATAGAACACACCACAGGCAAGGAATCCACTGGAGCTGCTCTGCCACTGAGTTCCTGTTCTTATATGACAGGAGGACTTTAATGCCTGGATAATTCTAATTATGATTATTTTCTATGCTCCATCCCACACTCAAACACTAACCTTGAAGCAGAAAAGTAGATGCTGACAATCACCCCTTTTCCACTTGCTCTCACCAATATAAACCCATAAAGAGCTGCAGATGCCTGCAGATATCTCCATGAATGCTTATATATCTCTATACTTGACGCATGGAGATGTATACAGGGGAGTGATGAGGTGAAACAGCCCCTCCTCACCCCCGCTCTGCATGCAGAGGTAAGAACAGGGATTCTGATTAATTACTTACCAAGGAGAATCACCTCAATTAGGGCCAAAATCTGTGGCAGACAGCTTAATTCATTCTTCAATTTCTGCGTGTGAACACATTTCTTTCTACTGAACAACTGATTTGCAGCTCAATTCACACTGTTCAATTATATTTTTATTTTTTAAAGGAAAAAGAAATTAAAATGTTACCTTTTGAAACCAATGTATCTGTTCTGAGGAAGACCCAAGTGTCATAAGTAATTAAAATTAATGTTTCCTGCTTTTTTCTCCTGCTGAAGCAATTCTTGCAGAGATTGCACTGCTAGTGGGATTGGGGCAGTTCTCAGCCTCTTAAACTCCTGGCTGAGGTGCTGATCCCAGTGAAAAAGCAAGATGCATTCCTAGACAGAAAAGTACTCAGGCATACAGGAAATCTTGTGCTGTCACAAGTACTTGTTTATACCTTTGTGTACTCCGAGGGAGGGTAGCTGGCTTCTGTTCCTTCTCATTATCCTCACAACAATTATTTCAAAAGATAATTTTCCTATTAAAAAAAAAAAAATTCCCCCTCTGGAATATTGCTAAAATTGTGGTATTTGGAAAGGTATCATGGATTCACTGTTTCAGACTATAAAACTGCCACTGCTTACTGTATGTACCTTTTGCTTATTAGCATTGCTATCAAGTAAGGAAAGGGTTTAGCTTACTCTTAGTAAGTGAGATAGATAAAAATAGGAAAAAAATAGATGTGAACAATTGTTCTTAGAAATTAGTCTTAGAAAGAAATAAAACTCAATATGAAGCCTGAGGATGTGGCTTACATGGCCCACTAGAGAGACTTATTTTAAAAGCTTTACACACAAAAATAAACAAAAGATGGAAAAAATACATAACCCACTATAAAGCACTTTATGCTGTCATCGTTTTTTAATAAAGGAACTTAAGACATGGAGGTAAACTTCCATACCCAGCATCTAACTCATTTGTAATTCCTATATCTGTTGGACAATGGGTGCAAGGTTTGTTTCAATGCAGAGGCAAATCAAAAGTGTGGGGAGCAGCACAGTGAAGCAGCCTTTAGCCTTGCAGATGTAGTTTATGATTTATAACCTCAGCACTTCTTCCCTGACAATTTATAATCTGTTGATTACAAATCCACAGTATGAACTAGATTCCAATTACTAGTGAAACATTTTTGCATCATATTTAGAGCCATAAAAACAAACAGAAAAGCAGCTGTTGGGCAGCTCTCAACTCAGAGGGATTTACTCTATTCTTATTCCAAATGGTGTCATTGAGGGCTGGGATACATTCCACTCCAGTGAGTGGAATACTGTGATACTTTCTTCTCTGGAGGTCCAGGCCCTCCCATCAGGCAATTCCCACCATTATCCTCCACAACCATTACAAAAGCAGAAATATATCTGCTTCATGAATGTTTCTATACAGTTTCCAGTATTCCCTCTCCACTTTTCCCTCCCATCCAAGATTTTCTGGACAAGCTGAAGTTGCCCTTGGCCCCTCTTTCCGGGGCCTGGCCTGACAAAGCAGTAACCCTGCTCCACACCTGCCCTGCTCCTGGAGAAAAAGCCATGTGAAAGGGAATTGTAATGTCTAAGGTCAGGTTAGCAGAGCCTGGCAGGGCCTTCAGGGATCTTTGAAAACACATTAATGATTGCAATATCAATGTATTATGATGTTATAAGATCTTCCAAAACACAGTCCTAAAGACTAAACTAAGATCTTCCTAAACACAGTCCTAATTGGCATCACATTATGAAATTAAAGCTTGTCCTCTCCTTGCCCTCCTTCTTCCCTATAATAGATATACCTTACAACCCACAAAATGTTTTCCTGCCCCACAAAAAAACCCAAACATATTTTCCAAGGAGAATGCCTTTCTGCCCCCTTGGGCAATCCCTTTAGGTATATTATTACTGGTAATAATTTGCTTTGCTTTAAAGAGCAAATAAGCACAAAAGACCAAATGCAAACAGTGAAAATAATGCAGAAATACATATTGAATAATTGCACAGGCGGAAAAAAATCATATTATGTAGACTTAGAAAAAAAGTCAATGTAGATACTGTCTGAAGAAAAAAGTATTTCATACCTTATTGCTGCCACTAGAAGAGCTTCAGCAAACAGTTCTAACCAACCCAGTGAGCCAAATCATAAAGCTTCAGGCAGTCACAAAAAGCTATGGATTTTATTTTTTTTTAAAGTCTTTTTCAGTTGTAAACTCCTATTGATGTGTGACAAAAATGTGCAAGTGGCATTCACCAGTATAGCTATTGTGGGAAAAGCTAGGATTGCAGCTTCTCTGGTCAAGCTACTCAGAAGTTTATTGTGGTCAGCCTCAGCCTGCTGCATCCGATCGTGGATCAAATAAAACACAGCACATATGATTCCCAATAGCAATAATCAAAACTGAAGGTTTCAGATTCTGCTGGAGACAAAATTACAGGAAGAGAAAATGGGCTGGATATTTCTTTTTATTGCTGAGAAACAGATTTCTAACAATGAACTATGTGGATTTATCTTTTATTTTTGGAAGTTAGCTCGTCTATAGCATGTTGATATGCCAGTGATGGCTCCTTGCTTCTCCTGACCAGCACACAGGGCTAAGGAACTGGGTTCCCTGCCCACCTTGCACAGTGCAGGTCTCCCTTCCCTACAAGAAAAGGCATTTCAAAAGTCAGGGCTAGGCATCCTGAAAAAAAGATGACATGAGATTGAACTGTATGTCATCCCTCCCTTCTCTAAACTTCATCTCACTTGTTTTCCCTTCTTCCTACAGTGGAAAAAAAGAGCTCATTCCCATTGCAGCCCAAGGCCTCTGGTCACCATCAGGTAGGTGGGACAACACATCAGTTGGTGCCTTTGGGTAGACACCAACCTTTTGAGGCTGGAGGTGCGTCGGAAGAATAGATCGGGCCACTTTTTCCTGTAAACAAAAGCTGTGAAGATGGGATGATAAACTCCCAAGAGTGTCTAAGGCACTCAGGTACAAAGCTGCCAGGAGCTGGTGCTGCATAAAACACTGCAGTCCAATTTTATTACTGCTTTTACTCATATGACCTAGGATGGTTTATCTACCCATAATATATTCACATTTTCGCCTGGATATACTGTGGCTTGCACTCAGTCTCTCACCTAAATGTGCTGTTGAGAAAGCAAGAGTTGGGGAAGTCCCAGGAGTGCAAACCGATAACAATTTTTTAAATTGTAGGGTGGGAGACACAGGTAAATATTTCTTTTGCTACATATGTAACAAAATGACCTGCTGAAATTATATTGTCAGCATTTCCAAAGCAATGCAGCAAAACATAAAAGGCCTGTGCACTTGACCAGGGCCTGATAATTCAGACATTCAATACATGAGAATACATCAAGTCTGCGTAGAGACACACAGCAGCTAAGAGGATAAAAACCATCCACTGCACTTCAAACGTTTGACAAAACAATTTCCTTCTGGACCTCTGCTTCGGATAAAAGATAATAGAGATGTGCTAAAGATTTCTTGAGATTTTATACTGCTCTCCCTGAGCCTGAAGAAGCTGCTCCGTTTTCAAGCTTCTTCTTGCACCACTTTTTAAGGGAGGGATGGACCCATGTTTAATTTAATATTGTAATCCTTGGAAACAACTATTTGACTGTTTCCACCTTCCAGAGTCTTTCACTGGAGAGTTTCTCCAGGTTTGTTACCAGCAGTGGAGCAGCAGTGAAGGGGGCTGACAGAGGAAAGTGCCATCACTTGTTCCCTAAAACAACCTCGCTGATTTGTATTGCAATAATAAATACATAATGACATTGTGCATTTTAAAAAATATCCAAGCAAGCAAGAAAAGCCTTTCACAGTCCTCAGGATACGATTGCCAGCACCCCATTACAGGTTCCACGGAGCATCAAGTGGCTGGTGTTTATTATTAAACACAACTGAACCTCAAACCCTCATGGAATAAACACAGCTAGGATGTATGTGAAGTATTCGCCTGCACCTGCCAATGCTTGTCTCACTCTTGCAGAGGATACACAAAGAAGGAAGAGAGTCTCAGGGTTCAGAGACTCCCAACTTAATACTTTCTATTGCTGTCACCTGCCAGAGGAATTTTACTGCTTCCATTTCGGTTCATCTTTTGTACAGCAGGGACGACATCTACGACAACAGAGAAGATGCAAGGACATGGCGCTGCTCCCAAAAATGCGATAACAGAACCCACAGAGATTGGCAAGAACACGGAGATCTTTTAATCACACATCTCGGTCTGCAAAGTGCAAGTCAGGACACTTGGAAAAAGAGAGGATCTTTTGTGTGCCTTTGCACTTTTTCCTTTTATGCAGCAAAATCCGAAATATTTTTCAAAGGAAATTTAAGCCAAGGCAAACCAGACATATATTGATTAATCATGTTCATATTATGTCTGGAAAAGGTTTCTGCCATCTCCTCTTTGAGAAGTTATATTTAGAATTGGGGTAGGAACGTATTTAGATGGAAGGGAAAATACGCAGAAGAAACTGCATCTGTAATCACATTTCCTGATTAGATATTACCACAGTGTTAGTGCTGCCTAAACATGGGGTAGTAAATGCCTTCAGTGCTCACTTTCATGCTCTCTATCCCTGCCTTCTCTGCAAATCAATGACTGGTTCATAGCTACAAACTGTTTTTTGTTTCTTGGGGTTTTTCTTGATTATTTTTGATGGTTTATTTAGTTTTATTCCTCAGCTATAAGCATAGGTTCTAACTCCAAACACAAAACTCCTTATTGGGTAAGGGGAAAAATGGAATCAAAAGCTCATTTTTTTGTATAAGAACCACCTTAATAACCTCTGGAACAAAAGTATGGCTTTAGAGGGATACATAAAACAGTGAACACTGATATGTAGAAAGGTGTATTTGATCTCTTGCCTCTTGTTTATATTGAATAGAAGGTAAAATTGTCTCTATCAAGAAGACATAAATGTTATAAGAGTAAAGCATCATGAAAATCTGCAGTAATCCAAGCTTAAAAATACCTTGTTAGTAGAAATGGAATTGAAAACTTTGAGGATTTATATGCCTCAATAAGCAGTTTTATTACTTCCATACCTTAACTTATTTACACTGTGTACTTGGACTGATGAAAATAAACATTTAACTAGATTTCTTTTTTCTTTTTTTTTCTTCTGAATATGGGCATGCATTGAAAAACAAAGAGGAAGGTTCAGTCTTCCAAGCTTTGAAGGATTAAGAGCTTTGTTAGCAGAAAGAGAAGATGTGAAGAAGCAACAATCAGCTTTATGACAAGCACTTCATTAACTCACATACTTCATAATTTGCTCACTGAACTAGCTGCTTTTCCTCTTCTCTCAGCAGGAACATAAATAGCAAACACTATCATGAGCTGTTATGGTACTGGAAGACTGTTAATCTTACCAAACATACCATGGAGCATTACTGCTACATATTTATTTATTTAGATTTAGACCCTGATTAAAGGGAAAACAAAAAGGATATATCTTGAAGATGCCTCTCAACTGATACTTAAATTGCAGCACAGCACTTGAATAAAACTCAGATGAGCCAGAGAATTTAAAGAAAACAAGTGTTTTACCCCAACAGCAATTCCCGCACATATTATCTAGGTGTTATCAAAAATGCATCTGCAAGGGAATATTGACCTGTGTTTCAAGAGGGACAAACATGCCAGGGGTTGGGAAAAGATGGAGTGGGACCAGTAGGTCTCTTTCCTGCCTTGAACTAGGCAGGACAGTTTGTGTCTGAGGTCACACATGGAGGGATATGATGACAGAAGGGCTAATCTGAGCTTGTGTGATGCCGTTCCCACAAGAGGGGTCTGCAGGCACAAGGAATGGGGCTTGAGGTAAGTTTTGAGTTGGGATCTTGCTGTGATTTTAGCAGTCACTTCTGTGGATTGCTTCAAACTGTCTGCATCAAGACCCCAGATAACCTCCTCCTCCTCAAAGAGGAGCCTTGCAATATGCTGTGCTAGTAAGAACCCTTTCCACTGGAGAGAGGGGACAATTGGTGAGGGGAGTAATTGTGTGTCCAGACAACTGTTAGTGAGCTGGGAAACAAAATAATTAACACTGAAATAATGCAATTATTCAACTGCAAAAATAAAGGGCAATCAGCGGTACAATCTCTTTGCTTTTTCCCGTATTTATTTGTTGTGAATCTGAGCAAACGTTGCTCACAGTGGGAGATTTTTGATGGCCTTCGGTAGGCTTTGATGAGGCTCATATTTGCTCATTTGCACAATGTATTTATCTGCACCACCAGCAGCGTTGATCAGCATGGAGCAGCAAAACCCAATGAATGCTTTAAATAAACCCCCACTTGTTAAATGATCCTCAGCTCAGACTCAGGGAGCTTTATATAGCAAACATTACCTGAGTCATTCCTCTGGGAGAATTATGGACTGAATGAAGAGAATAAGTTTCCAAAAATGCTTAAATGGCTATTAATGGAAGTTGTGCTCCGAAGTCTTCTAAAGTGCTTTTAAAAGTCCTAAACAAAATACAGCTCAGCAATGGGAATCACCAGATGAACCTTTCTGTAATACTTACTGCAAAAACAAGATTGAATCAAATTCAGCAGAAATGAAAGGTTTCTGCATTTACACCAGGAAACAACTGATTAAAGCATCATGCAGCAGAGTTATGTCTGCAGAATCTATTCACATGAGCTCAAACACCTTCATAAAGACCACTGTAGTTCCACAGCTGCAGTGTGCCAGAGGGCTTTGATGACTCTTAGTCTAGACCAAGTTAAAGTTTAACAAGGACAAGTTCCAAATTCTGTGTCAGGTACAGAATAATCCGGATATACAGACACACTGAAGAATGCGATGCTCGAAATCACAGAAAGGGCCCTGAGGCTCCTGGTTGATGGCAAGTTGAACATCAGTCAGTCAGTGCCCTGGCAGCCAGGAGGGCCTACCCTGTCTGGGGGGGCATCACCAGTTGGGCAAGGGAGGAGATTGTCCCACTCTGCTCTGCACTGGGGCAGTCTCATCTCAAGTGCTGGGGGCAGTTTTGAGTGCCACAATTATAAAAAAGATATTATTGCTCTCTTCAACTGAAAGGAGGTTGTAGCCAGGTGAGGATCAGTCTCTTCTCTTGGGCAACCAGAGACAGGGCAAGAGGAGATGGCCTCTAGCTGCATGAGGTTGGACATCAGGAAGAACTACATTGAAAGGCTGCTTATTCCCAGGGGAGTGGTGGAGTCACCATCCCTGCAAGCATTAAAGAAATGACTGGACGTAGCATTTAGTTCTATGGCTTAGTTGGTAGGGTGGTGTTTGGTCAAAGGTTCGGCTTGATGACCTTGGAGGTCTTTTCCAACCTTAATGATTCTATGATTCCATGACACAGCCCAGTGTCAGGTCACACAATTCCATACCAACCTAAAGAGCAGAAACATGGAGTGATGTCTTAGGATGACCCTCATATAAGATCACTCTAAAACCATGCTGCCACCTCAGAGTCCCTCTTCCACTGCAGGAGAGCTACAGACTTTGAAATTCTAGTCTGTGACTAGTATGTGTGAGGCAGAGCACCACTAAGATGCTGGAGATTCCACAATATACATTTAAATAGCAGTATATCATTACACCACTCAAAATAATATTTAGTTTTTCAATTGCCAAGTCTGATCTTGGTTAAATACTTTCCCTGAAAAGAAAACAAATTGTTTCTTTTAGAACTCTTTTTTTCATGAAATGTCTTTATTTCCAAGGCATGTTAGTTTCTGATTGTCGTGGTTTAAGTTTGCCAATTTGGAATTTCTCAATTAAGAACAAAGCAGGCTTAAGCTTAAAAGTAATAAAACTATATTAATTAACACTAAAAGGGGAAAAAACTACCCCAAGAATCAGAATGAAACCTTCAGAACACTCCTGCTCCCTCCCCACTCTTTTTTTCTTTCTTTCTGACTGACAAGATACAGAAAACAAAAAACAGAAATCTCTGTCAGTTTTCCACTACTAAAATAGGCTTCCTTCAGTTCATTTAGGGGGGAAGCATCTCTCGTTTACTATGGAAAATTCTCCCACAAGAAAACAGTTCTCTGGTGGTATCAATCTTCCTGAACAACTGCCACCCAGAAAATCCGCATTCATGAAGCTCCTCCCAATGTTCACAGTCTCTTTTACAGCTGTGCTTCTGGACCACGTTGATGTACGGGGTTTTATTTTAAAAACAGACTTCAAGGCAAAGGTTCTCTTTATCTATCTTTGAGATCATCTTCATTCCATGGAACAGAGATTCTCTTCTTCTTCTCCTCTCAGGGGCAAAGGGTCTTTATCACTTCATCTCTCTGTTCAAACTTCTCATGGAATCACAGACACTTCAACACTAGCTTACTTTAACACTGCATTCCTTTGCTCAGATTTACAATTTGAACTTCCTATCTCCCCATACTTCTCTATGGTTTAAAGGAAATATTTCAATATATTACAGTCAATCACCGTAGCTTACAAGAGATTGTCAGCTTGAAAGCAACTCCCCATACTCCTTCCATTAGGAACTTTTCTCTTTCATGACTGACTTCAATGCTTTCATGCAGTTCTCTTTGGGTGTCTGCCCTTNCCCAGGGCTTGGCAGGGCTCATGTTGGCAGCTGCTGTGCACTGGCCAGCCTTGGCTCGCTCTCTCCCTCCCCTCCCACCTTTGTCTGACCAGGAGTGCCGGGGGAGGGCAGGGGGGAAGAAACTCGGCCCAGCCATGAAAAGAAGCCTGGCCAGGCCTCTTACCTCTCCCTCATGGGAAACCAAAAGAGACAGATTTCCAGAATCTCACCTAAAAATGTGCATTCACGAAGGCGTATCAGCACTTATTATTGGTTTATTCACATGTCAATACTGCAAAATTATCCAATCAAATCAAACCAGGACACTGATGTATAATCATTTTAACCCCCTCAAAAACAGTCTACTAGAAAATTGATGATCAACCTTTCTATTTTTAGCTCTGATTGAGCACATTTCCAGTTGGAGTGCATTGAGCTGGGAATGATAGTTTCATCTCATTTAAAAGTGTAAATCCGTTCTTCATAACCATGGGTACAATTTTTTAATTCCTGGTACAACAGTCAGGCTACAGAGAGACCAAGCTTGTAGGGAGAGGAAATCTCTTCCTAATAACCAACCAATAACCAACCAAAAATCTAGGGGAGAGAGGACAAACATTGATATTGAGAAAGTCATGTTTAAGTATAGGCATCTAAAAGCAATCAGAAAAATTGAAATTTGCTCTCCCTGTAAATCTTGCCTTTTTGTGGCTTTACATGTGCCAAATATACCATCACTATTACAGAGTTCATGGGAGGCCTTTTGGTTCTAAAAGTCTTTTCTTCCACTAATTCCATTAAAAAGAAAGTTTCAGGCATGAATATTTGATTGACATATTATTAGGAAAAGTATGAGAAAAGCAGCAGTGTCACATTCAGCTCCACTGCCACAGTCATCATCTTTCCCAGCATCTCTCTGTATCTTCCCTGCACAGCGAAAAGGCAAAAGGAGAGAAACGACTATGCTCATTAGGAAGAAAAATGGAAGCAGTTCTTCTGAGCATCCCATCTGCTGCCATCATGTCAGAGATATCACATTTTACTGCTGTCACCAGCAGGTGCATGCAATTAGGTGACAACAAAATGAACTATGGCTTCCCAGTGACTGTTTCGAGCAGATTTCAGACTATTGGCAAGTGAGATAGCAGACTACGGGCATTAGCCTCTGAATAATTCCTGGAATTCACATGAAATACGTACAGGTGATTAATACTGGTGTAGAAGACGACTGCAAGAAGTGATAGACACAGCAACTGTGACAAAGGAGAGGACAGTGGAGGGCATGGGGCAGGCTAATTCAGGCTATTGCAGTTATTATGAAGACATAATAAGGCCAGTCTGTTCAATTCTGATCTCATTTACAGTAACATATCAGGACAATCAAGCCCAAAACAAATGCATAAAAATACACCCTCAGTATGTTGAAGGACTAGGGACAGTGCTTGGATGCTTTGTTCTAATGTCAACTGAATATATTGTTACTGTTCACAACTCGTGGCTAATAAACAGAAGGGTTAATGAACATTAGAAGCTCACCAATTTTCATGTGAGGCAAAAAGCATAATATAAGGTTGATTTGTTTAGGGTTGTGGTTAGTGTGCAAATCACTAACAAAGGAACAGCTGAAATACCTGCTTTCCTGCAGTGTTGCACAGAAAAAGGAGGAAGCCCCAGTGAAGCAGAGGGAGCAAGGATGGTGCTCCTGTGGGAGTATCTCCCAGGCACAGCCCCTGGGGATGAAGCTGTTCTGCCAATGACTATTCATGTATGACTCTGCCTCTCAACACAAAGGTGGCAAAAATTACTGTAATTGCCAAAACGTTCACCCCGTCAAAGGCCTCCTTCTGAGTGCTGGGTGCCTCCATTGTACTGAATCACCTGTGTTTACAGGGCTCTATTTGCACTTGCAGTGGATTCCTCCCTTTCTTATCTATGTACAACAATGAAGGAAAAATACCTTCTCTTTTATTATCTAAGGTGATGATAGAGAATTGCAGAAACCTGTCAGGGGCTGTGCGATGCCTTCACAGCACTTGCAGAAAATCATTGCCCAAAATGAACAAAGGTTGATTTTTCCAGGTTAATAAAAAAAAAAAAAAAAAAAAAAAATTCTTTAGGGACTTAAAGAGCATAGCAATGGAGAACATTTGACTGTATTTATTAGCTTCATCTGACTCTCAAGAATTTCATCTCCTGGTAGGCAATTCCCAAGAATAACACTCTTGTTCTGAATGATAAGCTGGTGCTCACCCCTTATGGCAGAAGTTCTGTGTTTCAATTCAGTAGCCAGGAGTGGCAAAGTCATTTTTACCACGTCTGGCATGAACCACTTCAATGGGATCAATACAGGACTGAAATGTACCTGGGCAGCTTGCTCTAATTCAAGCCAGTATATAAATCTTATAGTAGAAGAGGATTTTTTTTTTTCATTAAGTCACAGCTTATTTTAGGAATTATATATCTACAGAGATTGCCCTCTTTCTCCAGTCAAAAGTGTTAATACTCAAACAAAATTGTTCTCCATGCAGATGTTTTCTCCTTAAGGAGAAAGGAATATAGCTTTTGAAATCATATTGCATCCCATAATTGCCCTGAGAAAGTCAGGGAAACTGGGCCATTTTCTAATCGGGTAACTACGGTGGAGCTGCTCCCTAAACCATCTCACAGGAAGGATGCAAAAATTATACTCTAAAGTAACAACAGCAGTTTCCAAACCAAACAACAGCTTGATAGGTCATGTTTCTGACCCCTATTACCTTATTGCGAGTCTCATAATAGCCATTATTTTATTTTAAGAATTTTACTATCAGAGTCATGCTATGCGGAAATTTCAATTTCTTTTTGTTTTTTAAGCTACATCTCCAACTATGAAAAATACAGCTTAAAGTTCAAGCCAGCTGAGGAGCTTAAAAGGGTCAAGTTGACTTTTTTTTGGTAGATTCACATAATGTAATGCCTGCAAGTGTCATAGTTCACTTGCTGAAAGGCAATAAAGCATGTGCTGCTTGAGAAAAAAACCCAACTGAATTAGCTATAGAGAAAAACTTGCACTAATAGGCATCTGAATCCACACCACTAATTTCTGCAGAGTATAAAACCCTATTTCCAATAAGCAGAAATGAGTACAATTATTTTTTATAACTGTTGTCCTGACTCAGCAGATGGATTCAGTGCCATTACCATTGTTCACAGCACTCTCAAGCAGCAATTCAGCTTTTAATGGGAAGCTCAGCAAACACTGCACCAGACATGTCTGTAGAAGTGGCACTATCTTGAGAATGGGAAAGTAAAGGGGGTTAAACTTCTCTTTCCCACCTTGGCTGAGCAATAATTAGGTAAACAAGCATGGGTGAAGAAGAATCTGCACCATTTCACCTCCACAAAGGCAGCCTTTGTCTCTTTGGTTTCAAAACACGCTCTTTGAGCACTTATCTGGCACTCTCAGAACTCTTCCTATTACAAATTTCCACAGAGCAAATTCATGTCCATGAATTCATAGTTTTGGCAGTAGCCCTTGCTGGTGAGAGGGAAGTGTGAGGCAATGAGGAGTCTCTTCAGTTTGCTTCCTCAGCCTGTGTCTGCTCCTCGGTCATTCAAAGCAAGTAAAGGATCTAAATCCAGGGCAGCTCTACAAACTGCCCATGCATATCAGCTGCTCTGCCTGTAAATGAGGAGCAGGATTGTCACCTCCCACCACACTGATGGCAGTACCATGGGAATTCTCTGGAATTCACAGTGAAACAGCTCTTTGTTTCACTTTGTCACTTCGACCTGTGTCTATCCTATAGCAAACAGATGCTTGTGTGCAAACAGCAACAGTGCCAGGCTGGAAAAAATCCCAGACTTCACAGAGGACAGCACTTTGCACAATAACCCGGTCTTCCAGACATAAGATGCTTTGATTAAATTGGGGCAACTCTGAAGCAGGCAGGCAAAGGTAGTATTGATGTTTTCGCATATGTAAAGATATTAGTGAAGATTCTGACTTGAGTAATATTTTCCAGCATAGCTGAGCTTTAAATTTAATGAGATCCTCATTTATATTCTGGAAAAAGGAAGCAAACAAAAAACTGCACATATACTGGAAATCAGCAACAAATAACATTAAGGCAAGCAAATAAAAACATGTTCAGGTAACTTTATCCCTGTGCTCTCTGGCCTTATTAAAATCCTGCTGGAGCTGCTATCACAGCAGCACTACCCTGCAACCCTAACAGGTTGTATCAACAATCTCATTGTGCAGTAAGGGATGCAGGGAGCCACTTACTGAGTCATGGCCACAGGGACAGACACCCCAAGGGGCTGCAGCACAACCAAAGCCAGTGTCTGATAAAATTTAAGGAAACAGAAGAGAAATAACTGTTTTTTCTTTCTCTGTCTCCAGTGAATTTAGAGGGAATAGCAGACCTCCTCAAAGGATGGCAGAAATGAAGTAAATAGCAGAAAAGGTGGAGCAGAGGGATGGCTACAGGCAGTACAAGCAATAAGTTTCAATTCCACATTTGCCATCTAACAAGTTTTGCAATATGTCTTTTCACCCTATAACTTTAATATTAAACTTGGCAAGTAGGTAAGCCAACGAATCAAACAAATCTGACAGAAAATACTTAATATAATATTCCCAAAACAAGCCAATTGGAGCCAATATGTACAACTCCCTTTTGTTGGAATATATGCTTGTGTGTCTCACATCTGCAGGTAGTTCAATAACATTAATGAGGATTTATGTAGCTGAGGAGAGAAGTGAAGGCACCAATGAAGTAAGTTTCTGGTTCAGATATAGTGGTTATGCTCGTGGCTGCCCGGAAGAAAGCATGCAAGGAAATTGCTAAACATGCTTTGCTTCATTTCTTTAAGTTATAGCTGGCTGTAAATTACATTTAATAAACCCATTATTCAAACCCTTTTGAGAACATTTAAGTACCAATAATGTTTACTATGCCAAAGCACTGTGTGCTCTCATAAGCCATGTATCTTACTGAAAGTCACCGGGCCAGTTCCATTGCTATGATTCTCATGAGCTTCCTTTGGTTCTGGCAATTAGGCCATCTGCCAGGAGCTGAAATCATTAGCAATAAAAAGAAATGCAATAGCTCTGCTTTGTAGTCCCTTCAGTCAGTCCTGGTTCCATTAGCCACTGGGGGCACCACGAAAATCAGGTGAACAAAGAGCAGTAACAGAGGACATTTTAAAAAGGGAGGAAATTTTAAAGGAATGCTGCAAAGTCAATGGCAAAACAGAAAAAAACAACCCCAACTTTTTCACAATGAGATTTCTTTCAGAGCAGCTCTAGGGATCTCACCATGTCCCTTTTACAAAGTCACACACCATGGTCCTTACCACTGGCTCTCAAACTTCTAGTCTTCTCTTGCTTGCTCAGGCAGGCATTTGATCAAAGTTATTCCCTATTATTGACAGGCATGTGCATAGGCACACATGGATCACATTCTTGATTAAGGCATTTAAGCACTGCTGCGATTCAAATAATATTACTGATAATGGATTTACCAGCAGTGGACATTAGTGCAGCTGATGATCTTTAGCCTCCTGCCTTCAGCCTGCAAGAAATCAGAAGTCTTTGCCCATAATTGAAGAAGAGATGTAAAGAGAATTGAAATTCTGTTTGATAAAGGAGTTTGGATTTTTGAGCTCTGTTTTTTAAAACAGCATGAATCACGCAAATTTCACAATCTTCAGAGAGAAAATAAACAAAGCCAATACACTGAGTTCAGTTTGATGAAACAGTATTTTCCTATGAGAAAATAATTGTATTAACTTTTTTTGCTGCTTAGGTATAATATCAAAGAATATAATAGTATTGTTCCAAACAATAATCTCTTTAAATGTCCAGGAGAGTGTTGCTGAAAGCCAGTGGGCACTAGGGTGAATCAGTGGTAATGTACAGCAAAAAACAATCACCAATCGCTCAGAAATTTCCTTTCATGATAAAAATAATCTACCTCATTCTTAATGTGAACATTTTTAAAAGGTCAAAATTAACTCGAGTAACATGAAGGACACATGACCACATTCACAAAGTTCTGCCTTATTTCAGAAGACTGGCAAAAGTCAAACATTGATAAAGCTTCAGTGACTGTAATCACTCACCAAAATCTGATATAATACAGCCATGGAAAAATGTTTATGGAACTGTCAGGTGACCCTCCAAGACAACAAAGAGCACATGCTCTCTTATTGCCTCTTTGAAAAGAGGTTACAGAAAACTATGTCCCTACCTAACCTCCAATATGCATTCTTTTATGCAATAAACAAACATATTTTCTATTTTTTCATTTTTATCTTTTATCACTAAGGCCCTCATGTGTCCTAAAATCATGAGACTTCTCCCCCACTTGAGGAGAATAAATGCATTGGACGATAAACCCAGGGATGAACTTTTTCCTCTGGGCCATAGGATATATCCATTGCATACTCAATCATCCCTCAATCTTTCTAGTTCATCTAGCTTCCTACATACCTCTGGCAGCAACATAAAAATATTGCATTAAAATAATCCAGCCCACAGAGCAAAACCAAAAGTATATACAGAATAAATAAAAAGGCAATAGTAGTAAATGTGTCCTTCATTGCATTAATGAAAATATATTTTTTCTCTTCATCAGTTAGCAGATGACTCAATAAACACACTAAAAGTGCAGAACCTAATTCTCAACAAACCTGGGCTTTTGCTTCTTGTAACTGAAAGCTAAACACACCAAGTGAGCATTTCAGACAACAGGATTTCACTCGAGGGTGTTTATTGTTAAACAAGCAATCAAAGCCAGTGGTTAAAGAATTCAAATTTCCAAACATCAGACCACACTCAATACGTCTAATATGTCCTATGGAAAAGGACAAGATAGTTTTTAATCAGAAAAGGACATTAAAATTGAAGGCAGAAGTGATGGCACTTGAAAAGCACATTCTTGCTTTCTGGTATCTCTACTTATCCCCTTCCTTCCCCGTTTTCAGTAAAGTCAGTTATAACACTCCATTTCCTCATGAGTGTTAATGCACATGTGAACTGTGTAGGAATCAAACATAAAACAGTTATGAGAAACAACCCTCTATCAAAATAAAAGACAAAAGAGAAAACCACAAAATTTCCAAGGACAAAAGATATACCAAACTAAAACTGAAAAACAACCAAACAAACAAACCCACCAAAACAACAACAATAGAAATCTTTGTCAGAACTGGCTTAAAAGTGCCAAAGAGAAAAAGAAATATTGCAGCATATCATCAGTACAAAGCACTTGAAAAGCTTCCTTTGATGTTTCTTGCAGAAGCTCTAAAGAATTCAGAGACAAAGAAAGGAAAATGTGATACTGCAGGATGGAAGGTGTCAGAGTCCCTGTCCTGACAGTTTACCCGGTGGTATCTGCAGACAATGCTGTCCTCACTGTGCACATATTTCTTTAAGATCCTCATCCACAGAAATACACCACTATTCCAGAGCTGTGTCACTTTGGAAGAAACTGATACAAAGCCTGATTTGCAGTTATGATTCAAGAAGGGCAAAGACTTTTGGAAGCAGGGAAACTAACCCGAACCAGCTGTCCAACCCCAAATATGTCTAGAAGTCAGGACCAGAAAAACTTGCAGAAGAAAAAAGACCAGCACAGAAATCTCCTGCAAGCCCACCGACATGACTGTTATGGCTGAAGAAGATGTCAAGAGGCAGTTCAGTCTAAAAACTGATGCCTGATGTAAACCTATAGATCTTCAAATGTGAACTTCATAGTTTTAATCTAACCTAAGCCAAAGCTTTATTATCTCTACTTTGCAATAACCTGACTGATGTCAATGATACTATACAAAAGAAAATTCAGGCTCCAACTTTTCTTTTTATTGACATTTTCATCCCAATCAAATACTTCTCCTAGGTTAAGTCTCTCAAGTGTTCCCCTATTCCCTTTTGTAGCCAAAAGTGGTGCAACCCTTCAGATGAACATCTCTCTTTGTCTCAACCCCTGAGCCCACTTCATTCCTGAAACTGTTCAGGGCTCCTGCAGAGACTTCAGCACTTGGAGACGGAACATTTTTTGACCCCGTTGCAGTGCTGGTACTTTTCATTACCATTACACTGTTCCCATCTAACCCCAGAGCTGCCCAGCATTCCTTACCCTCCATCTTCACTCTTAAGGACTCTAGTCCTGCAAAATTGCTTGAATTAGAGGTTATTTCACCCTCATCCCTCTTGTTGTGACTGCCACTCTGAACACATTAGTTCAAGTGAGGATAACATGGTCTTTATTGTCCAAAAATACTACTATTCCACTTCATCTTTTCTATTTTTCTTCTACTGCAGCTGCCTTTAGATGCTGCAGACCATTTGCTATCATCTTCTGAAGCAGGAATATAAGAAGAAGTATTTTCACCTAAAATCCACTGTCAGTACAGAAATTTGATCAATCTCATCAGAATCACTCACAGTCAAACCACTTGTTTCCACAAGCTTTTAGAATCTGCCTTTGGGCTCCTGAAGGTGCAAAAAGAAACAGGTGAGAAACCTTGCTCTGCTTATCATATTTTATATAATTCTTATTGGCACCACGACAAACCTGATAAAAAAGTCGAGTGAGATTTGAGAACTGTGCAGCAGTGGGAGTGCAATTAAAAAATGGTTGGGGTAATTCCAACAGGGCTGGCACCTTTGGGCAAGGAAAAGGAGTCATGAGTGTCCTTGTGCATGCAGAGCTTAGGACTGTCACAGGCTTTATAGCAGAGGACAGATTAAGTCAATTTGGGGAAAAAGCAAAACAGAAAAAAAGACAAAGAGGAACATTCTCTGAACACTCTCCTCTTCAGCAATCCCTTCTGTTTCTCTGAGTTTTAGGCTGTTTTCCCCATGGGTAGAGTGGAAAAGCCACGACTGGAGAACAAAAACCAGAATGCAATTTCTTGTGGTCAGAAGAGTAGGAGACTTTCAATTGTTACTGACAGTATGAATATACATTAGTCATTTATACATTCATAGACTTCAGCCACACAGGAGCTGAATGTGCCATGCTCATTCAAAACATATCCTTCAGGCACAGAAATATTCCTTTTTTTTCTATTTTTATCTTTTTTTCTATTTTTTGCATATACTTCTATTGTAAACAAATGTAAATGAGAAAATGACATACTAATTATTATATGGAAAGCCCATAACAAACTCAGTTGCAGTTGTGAGCTATTTTACTCTGTCATCTCCTTTTGATGATGCTGGTGTTAAAAATAAAGAATGAATTATTTTTAAAAAAAGAACAAGCTAAACAAATTTTACAGAAGTTGCTCATGCTCAGGTATGCACCCACAAACTCTGTGCAATGCAGAGGTAGCTTTCAGTGAATATGTCTCCTTTGACTTCTCAGCTCAGTAAATCAACTTAAAGGGAGCTCTACGGTGCCACAATAGATTTCTCCTGACCTCCAAGCAGTACATTTACAGCCAGCTTGAATAGCCTTTGTATCTCAAACTGCAGACATGAAAGTTGATATAATCCTTGAAAGCTCACCAATAACATTGAGACAGATATCTCTAATATTAGATAAGAAAAATAGATACCATAAATCCATTAAAAACACTCTCTTGTTTGGAACCCAATGACTGTAGCAATTGGCTGTGGAATACTCACTGAATACAAAACATCTGCTCTTGGCTTCTGGTTTAGCCAAAGAGGGAAAATACAAAGGGAAAAAAAACCCAAAAATCAAACAATAACATATGATTTTTATTTAGGTATTCACAGGGCAAGACTTGAGTGTGGGCAATCTCAGGCCAGTTGCAGCCAAACAGTGACTTTATCTGCTACTTAATTTAGACATTATTTGAGATATTGCTCATGTGTCTGGGCATCTGTGCTGAATGGACCATTGAAAAGTACAGCTGAGAGTTACCACTGGGGCAATATTTGTTCTGATGGTGCTCCGTGGTGACCTGAAGCATTCAAGAAAGCATTCCTTAAAACTCTGGGCAACCTCCCCCAGCCACCTGAGGTACCACAGTTTAAAACAGACATTTCCACAGGCAGTGAAAGCTGGGTTTTCTTTCATCTCTTTCTTGGCCGATGTGACTATTAAGGGTAATCACATTAGGATATTTTTGATTCAGATTTTAAACATTCTTTCACAAAGTCCTCTCTGAGTCCTGTTTTCCAAGTGTGCTCGGTGTTGCACCAGAGCACTTAAAGAAAAAATTAATAAGAGGATTTTTAGAAGAAATAACAATTCCTCAAACTGCTGAGGACCAACCCTGAATCTACTTGTCCTCCATCCATACCACTGCAGAAGAACAAATTACAAAGAGTCTTTTAAAGTAATAAGACATTAAGGATCTCCCACAGAGAAGGGCTCACAGCCTCCTAGTAGCTTTTTACTAGTACTGTGCTCTTTAAATAACACAATGCTGTCCCTGTAAGAAACTTAGGCCTAAAGACAGTGGAACCACAAAACTCTCAGATAAAACCAAGAGACTAAGGGTGGGAAATTCTAATGACAGAGCAATACCTGATTACTTGGTGTTTATAGCATTTTGCCCCTTTCTGTTGGAGAGAGGAACATTTAGGAATTTTCTAATTGGTTTTCAGTCAAATCATTACACTGAGAATAAACTTAGGGCACTTACAGAAAACTGAGGAGCTAGACTAGATAATAAAAAATGCTACTTTGGCTCTTGAGTTTTTTTGCACCTGCATTTTGAATACTTTCTTAGCTCCTACTCACTTTGTAACTACATAATGGCTGAACGATGTTTTACTTACACCAATTCCCATTTATTTATGTTGGCTCCAAATTGCCCAAAAGTTGGATAGATAGTGTGAAGTAGAAGGCTATTTTCCTTATGAATGGAATGAAAGAACCAAGTGGAAATGAAGTAGTCCTCAATGTCATTTTCCCACTTCTCCTTATAGGCTGTTTTTGTGAAATGCATACCTCAGAGTTTTGAAGAATTTTTGGGTCACTGCTTATTCAGGCTGAACTTCAGCATAGCTTTATGTATACTTTATTACACATGAAATTTAGGAATCATGTTTTTGAGGCATCTTTACTGCCATATTCTTCATTTCTGAAAGGATTTGCTAGGGACAGAGAAGAATAAGCTTGCGATCCAAAAACATAAAGTGATTCATCGAGCGAGCAAGCTTGGGTAGCTTCAGTTCCTTTAGCAAATCCATCAAAGTCAGAGCATAAGAAAAAGCAAAACAGCAAAGTGGTACAAAAACACCTTTTCTGAGGTCCCAGCCTTCTAACATTTTCCAAGAGCAGTTTAAGAAAAGAAAAGAACACTAAAAGAAAGGGAGAAACTTTGAAACCAGGTAAAGTTTTTATTCTTGCAGTTGAAAAGGAAGCAATTCCTGGAGGTCAACTCCATCAAGGAAACTCAATTCACTGTTCAAGCCTGTCACTTTCAAAGCTATGATGCACCTCTTAAGAACCTGAAAGAGTCCTCTACTTCTGCATAAATCACAGTGCAGACAGTTTCTTTCAACACATTCATTTCTTTACCCCTTTATTGGTGTGGTGGCTGGCTGCTTAATGGCATAAGGCTGTAAGTAAACACGTAAATAAAAAAGTATATGCCAAATAACAAAATCCGTGAGAAGAGATTTAAACATGATGCAAAGAGGAAAATATAGATAAGTTCTGGTAGCAAAAGGTGACTTCTTTGAAATATTCAGCTAAATGAACATAACACATTCAGTTCTGGGGAACAAAAGGAAAAAATAACTGGCAGGAAAACAGCTCCCTTTTGCAATAGCAATGCATTTGTGAAGATTTCAGCAACTCCTTTCCCTTTACTTCTCCCGGTTTTGCTTCTTCCCCAATATTTATGAAGCTAAAAATAATATTCTTCAGGAATGGACAAAGCTACCAAACAGAAAATGCTGCACTACAGGAGTGCAATACCCAGCACAGCAGGCCAAAGTGAGCTGCCTGACCAGTGTCACATAGAGGAACACTCATGTCACAGCGGATCTCCGAAAAAAATTAAACAAATGTCCTGGGTTGATGCTAAAATTGTATCCCCATTCATCCGTTTAGGTCAGAAATAAGTGTTGTACCTTTAAAACTGGATCTGAGAGTGAAGGAGAAGCAGTGCAATGTCTGAGGTGGTTGTTTTCTAAACACAAAGATCAGAGTTTTCAGCTTTCCCTCACACACGGCCTGTGCTGGCTGCAGTGTGGACAGCAGGAGAGAGCTCTCCTTTGCTTTTTGTTAGTTTTTGGCTGGCTGAGGCAGAGAAGATCTCCAGACTGTGATTTTTTTTCTTTTTCCCTTTTTCTTGGAACTGTTTGAACCTGCTCTGGGCTAAACACCCAAAGGGCCCCAGGAGCTCCCACCTGTGTCCCACCGGGCCTGGCCTGGGCCCGGCCTTTCCCAGCCCTGAGGGACCGACAGCAACTGAGCTGAGCTACAGCCACAGGAGAGACTTTCTGAATTTGGCATCTCTGCGGGGCACACAGAGGATTTGTTGTTCAGTGTTCCTTTATTAGTTGTGCTAAAGAGTGCTTTGACTGTTAAATAAACATTTTTTTTCCACTTTCCTCCAAGGAAATTTTTTCTGTCCCAAACCAGCTGCAGGGAGGGGCGGTTGGAATTAGTTTTCTAGAAAGATGCCATGCAGAATTTTTTTTTTTGGTTTTTTTTTTCTCCCAAATTTGCCCTAAACCAGGACAGCAGGACAGGTAAATAATCCAGGGAACAGGCCTGAGATCGTGAGGCTCTGCACTGGGCTATTGATACAGCCCTCGTGCTGGAACCACTGAGACACAGAGAAGAGGGGCAAGCCCAGCAAGATTTCTACTCTATTTCTTCTCAAAGGGGTCCAGCAGGTCCAGGCTGATCCCATGGGCAAATCAAACATCACCACTGAAGTGGCGCCCTGCATTTTAGGGCAGGAAGACACAGATCCCTTGTGCTGACCACTTTACGACCCAGCAAGACGTGAGCTGATGACAACTCAGCTCTATCCAATTACAGGTTTACCAGGAAAAGTGAGAAGCTCATAAACTTTCCTTACATAGGGCTATCCAGACAATGGTTGTTCATATGTGGGAAAAGGCTAGCTGAGATCCTTGGATTCTTAATCCTTTTCCTATCTCCTTAGCTTTAGAGACTATGAGGAAATGCACCAGAAAATAATTAACCACTCATATTTCTTAAAATTGGCTTCTGCATAAAGAAGATGGTACTACATGGAGCAGAAAAATATCCAAAAATTTGTTTTGTTAGGCTATCAAGGTAGGGTCAGGGACTAATATACTACTACCTTGAAGTTTGATTCTGCACATCTTGGGTCCCAGATTTTTCTAAACAATTGCTCAAGTCATTGGAAGGCTTTTCACTAACTACTTTTTATGTGCAGCCCTTTTGAGAGACCCTCAGTGTCCCAGGAACTACGACTAGCAGGAGGGCACGCCAAACCTACAAGTTTAGTGGTACTTGTTTTCCTAAAATTGTGTAAAATGCATCGTGTCCACTTTAATTCATTAAAAAAGTAGTCTTTTAAAAGGACATGTCCTTTATGAAACCCTCAGCATCCCATCTTATCAAAGGAAGGCTTTTAACTCTGTTTCCTCTTATGCCAGTGCCACAAGTCTATCCAATTCTTCTCTTGAAAGCTAAGGTTTTGCTCTCGGGAGAACAATTTTATGCTGCATACTGAAGTTAATTTTTTTAATTTATAACAATTAAGTCGGGTTTAGCTGTCTGATGATGAAATATCTTGGTATAATCCTAGTTAAGAGGAAGACTATGTCTTTCCATGCATTTTATTGTCATCTAATTTTAAACAAATTGTTTTCATTAGTCAAGAAACTATGGACACACTAGATATTGGCAATACACAACAACTGTAAAACTGGGTGAAGAGAGGAACTAAGCAAAGCTCTAATGTATTTCTGTTGCTGAGTCTATAAAGCAAGATGAAAAGCACGTTTTATAAAACAAATTTTTTACGTGGGTTTATTTGTGGTTAGGACTTGTGATGAGGCAATGCTGTCTTCAATCAATACTTGACAGAAGCAGCAGGCATGATCCTTTCTAACTTAGCTGAACACCCTTATGATGTCATCTGGAGTTTTTCCTTAATTTGCTGCTGTTCCAGTAGGGAATTCTAGTTCTCACAGCTGCTTTACATCATGTGTTTCTGGTGAGCAAGTCCTTTGATGCAATTCCACTGATTTGAACTGCTGTTACCAAAAGCTTGGCACATCTGCAAAGCTCAAATTATTCCAGCTCTGCACAGTCCTCAATTTTCCTCTCCTTGCAATTCTCAGTTTTTAAGAACACTCCTTTCTCCCTTTCTTGCTACAAGCCCAAAACTACTTTTCTTTCCATTGGGTGATACTCAGCGGGTAAGTGAATAGCAGTTTTAGGCTTTGGGTGGGATAACATCACTGAACTCAGACCGAATTTTGCTTCTGGCAACTGTATAGCCAGGAGCCTGAAGTTTTAACACAGTTTGCCCCACAGCAAAGAAATTTTTAGCATTGCAGGAACTCAATTGAATTTAACAGAACTCATCCCAAGGGACAAGAATCCCTTGCATAAATGCTGAAATTCCAAAATAAGGTGCCCTGAAAAGCTTCTCCATACCTGAATGCCTGCACTCTGTAAGTGCTGACATAGAGATGCAAATTGCAAGATGAGATTTTGAAAGCTTGGTAATAAAAAAAAGACCTACTCTGATGACTACTGAGAATAGAAAATACTTGGTTTAGAATTTTAAGAAGTTTCAAAGTGAAATGAGACTAAAATAAAACAACATACAGAAATAATAATTAAAAAAAAAAATAATAGAGGATGAATCATAGTTGCCTAGTCCTGGTTGGGGTTTCTTTTAAGAGAAATAGGCTTTCTGGCCTTGCCAGATGAGGAACATAAAGCAAAAACTCCAGGCAAGTCTTCTAATTTAGAAGAAAATTCAAAGCCAAGTGACTAAAAGTAAAGAAGCTGCATATGCCACCGAAGGAACGGGTGCTACCACTTGGAAAGAACACAGTCATTAGTTTTATGAGCTGACATTAATTAGATCTGTTATTTCTATTGGTACCAGTTAAGCTCTAGGCAAAGGCGCCTTTCATGTTAGATACGGCATGTGTTTCCAGAAGAAAAGTTAATTTAATGCTCTCTCTAGTTAAATACCATGCTAATCATTATTAATGCTGGGCAATTTTGTAGCTTAAAACAATACAAAACAATCTGAGGATTTTGTCTGAAAAATACCTGTTGTGTGCCCAGTTTGATAATTATAATTTAGGATGGTTTGGTGTAAGGAGCAGGCTTTCCTCAGGCATATCAACCCCTTCCCAGCTGTGCCTGCTCTCTGCCAATAACAAAACAGGGCAAATAAGGGCAAGGCATTTCCAGCCTGGGAGGAGAGAAATCGCTGAGAACCTGATATGAATCTTTCATCCTGCTGTCCTGATCTATAGCAACCTCTTTGGCATGTCTCTGCAGCATCTCTGGGAGTTACATCAGGATGTCTGGGTCCTGCTCTCGAAGTATGACTGTGACTGCACAACCACAGCACCACTGCTGCAACAATGCCCACCTGCAGAAAATGCAACAGGAGATTTCTCCCTTTCTGCAGAGTAATTAAAAAAAAAAAAAATCATTCTGCTTGGATTTTTTACAGGGGTGGTGGTGGTAAAAATTAAAATAAAAATCCCTGAGTTGCAGAACTCTGTTGTATTTAATAAAACCTTTGTGACTCTAGCTAATTAATATTTTATATGAGGCCAGAAGTCATCCAAATTGGGACTTGAAACAAAAATCTAGGATGTTGGGAAAAGCAGACAGAAGGAAAAACATGAAAATTCTGCAACTTTGTCATTAGCTATAGACTTGGAGCCTTCATTTCATTAAGTGCCTAGCTGTTCGTGTTACTGAGAGAATTGCAATAAAAAAAGAAGCACAGATGTTTTGCTATACCAGCCTAGGCAAAACATTCCTTGAGCAGCAGTCCTGGGCATTATATTTAAAGGGAAAAAAAAAGGGAAATATTAGAGAAAATGAAAATTTCAGTAATTAGATTTCACCAAAGGCCTCTATATGAAGAAAGGTAGGAGCTTTACAGTCCAGAGAAAAGACATCTTAAAGAAACACAATAGGAAGAATGGAGGAGAAAAGGAAATTTTAGAAGATATTTTCAGGATGGCACAGGGGAAACTCAAGAAAAGACATTGTAGAAGTTCTCCCAGTATCACTGACCTGAGTTTGATGTGGTACAGGAGAGGAAGGGCAATGTTTCAGATCTATAAAATACACAAAGCAACTTTTACACCTTGTACCACTAGAATAAATGTGTCTCACTTCAATCCAAAGAAAATTAGCATAATACACTTGAGAAAATATTTTACCGGTGTAATGAAAAAAGAACAAAGAACACACAAAGAGCATGTAAAATCTTAGGGTGAATTTTCCTCATGAAATAGCAGGTCTAGAGCAAATTGCAGCTACTCAGACCAGAACAAAATATGGCATTTTCTTTGGAGTAGTTGCATATTCTACAGGAACAGTAATGAGAACTTGGATTTTATTGTGTCTAATAAAAGAGTCTTAGAACAACATCTTAAGAAGTAATTTAATTCATTTACACATTGGATAAGAAACCATTGTAGCTATAACATAATTATTTTACAAATTTAGTTATGAACTATCAAGGTCCAAAAAACCACGGAAGTAAGAACAATGGCCCTAAAACTCTGCCAATGTGAAAAATAAACACCAATTTAGACTTCAGCCATATTCAGACTCTGGCATCCAACTCAGAACGTAGCTCCACAGCTTCCAGTCATTCTATAAATGTGCATCTTAGCTTTTAAATTGAAGGAATAAAAGCACAATTTTACATCACTGGAAGCAGGCATCAGTGATACAGCCCAGGAAGTGAATTTCTATTTTGGCCTGTGTATGGAGCCAGGGGAAAGAAAGTTTGGGTGAACCACTTCTTTCTCCTCCATCCTTTCTAGTGTTTCTCATGTCACAGCCATTAGAACTTATTATATTCCGTGTCAGTTGTTGGTTATAAAAGTTATACCAGTAAGCAAAGATTTTTCTTTTTTTTTTTTACTCTGTCAATCTTGTATTACTTTGTACACTAGAATTTCAGCAACAAAAACTCTTCACTGTTTAGGCTCTGTTTGTAAGACAGATTCTAACTCAATCATTGAGAGATGTTGAACCACGGACCCTAAGTACAAGATTCAATTAAAAATATACTTGTATATATTTTTGCAGTTTTCTGGGCAGTAGGGCACATGTTTCCAAATTTGCTTTTAACACAGGGATACACAGACACCTGGTTTTAAACAACAGCTAAGATTCTCATAAAGGCCCACAGCTAGAGGAACTAGGGCTTAGCAGAAGAAGCAATTTCCAAGATCCATGGCAAGAATAAGTTAGCATCAGAAATAATCAAATGCTTCCAACACTAACCTCTTGCAGAAATAGGAAGAGGTGCAGTGGGCACATGCTCAGGCTTCCCAGAGCAAAGCAGCATGAAACTAGGTTTGTCGTCCATGTCTTGCTAGATTAAATTCCCCTTTGTGCAGTAGATTAAATTGAAATCTAAGCATCTCTGAACATGACAACTTAAATAGTGTTATCATTTTTTCATTTGCTCTTTGGAGAAAGAAGAATTTGACTATGAGCAAATACAATAAACCTCATTAAACATGTTAAAAAAAGTGTCAATTAAAAAAATTATTCAGTACTCTTTAGTTATTTAAGCAAAATAAATAAAGAATAAAGGCCATGGGGAGAAATACAGAAGACTTAAAAAATTGGATGGATAAAGTTTAGTGCTTCCAACAGCAAAACTAAAGGCAGTAAGAATCATAGGTGCTCAGATTCCTCGGAAATTCAAATACTAGAAAGCATGAATCACTTATTTCAGTAATAGAACAGTGAATAAAAGCACATATCAAACATTTAAACAACTCCTCTCTCTCCTAACTCAGCACATAAAGAAGAAAGAATAAAACAGAATAAGAGAAAGATGGGCCAATACTTTCCAGGAACAGCTGCTTCAATCCCTGATTGTTCTATCATGCGTGCTTGTTTCCAAAAGCTATCAGGAAATTACTAAAAAGGAAGACATCAGAGCACTCCACAGCATGACCTCATGGTTCAAGATACTGAGCTGGACAACTCCTCCTCACAACCATCTGGTTTGAAGAGCCTTGTGCTTTCCTCATCAACAACAATAACCTTTACCTGTGAAATTATTCCCAAGCTTATGACTTACGGCTGTGAAATATCGAGCATATAAAGGAAATAATCTTCTTGAGGAATCTAAAGTTTGCTGAAGGTTTCTAGGTAGCTGACCCTGGAGAGGAACAGGAACTGAAATCCTCCAGAGACACAAGAATGATTAAAATACACACTGCAGGAGGAAGAAACAAAACCACCATCACAACAAAAAATAACCACAACTGAGAAACAACACACAAATCAAATGGAAGAAAATTATTCCTGAGGGCTAGTTACAGAGGTAGTTGGGAAAAAGATCCAAAAGCATCTCTGTCGGGGTGTTCAATAATATTAGCATGCAAAATTTATCAGGACACACAAGGAATTAATGATCTGTCCTTGAAAAGAGAGGCTTGCTCTCTTGAAGCAGGACTGCTCAAGACAATGATCTGTTCTCTCAGAATGAGAAATATATTGTGAGAAAATAAAAGGGAAAAAAGGGAAAACAAAGCTTCAAACTAGCTCTATAAATTATAGGTCTAAATTTCTTAAGAGTGAGATGAAAGAGCACGTATCCTGTGTGGGTCCCCTAGGAACGCTGCAGCTTGCTGAGAAAATGCCATTTTTCCCCAGCAGGATTCCAGGGTCACTTGGATGTTTTTGAAACGCAAGTGGAAGCAAAAAAGTACAATCTTTCAAAGACAGTTAGTGATAGTTGATACCTAAAGATCAAGACAGAAGAGAATCTTTGAAATAGTGGAAGGGACTCACCAGAAGACTTGTATTTATTTTCATTTTTGGATATTTCAGTATGACTTATGTATTGAAAATATGGCATAGAAGCTGAAGTTAGAAAGACAAGAGGTACAAAAGCGCATAGCCTGGGTAGGTAGATTTGGACATTACAAGCAAGTACTCCAAAGCATTTGCTCCAAATAAGTCATGTTAGTGAGATGTTTTTTTCCATGCTAATAAATATCTATCAATAGTTCTGTCTTCAGAAAAGATTCATGCAAACATCTATTTCCCTGGGGTCCAATCGTGGTCAGCACCAGCAACAAACGAGCACATCTTCATCATTTTAACAGCACGAAGTGGAGAGCAGTCATTAGCAGGTGCTCCCTCCAGCCTGGGGAAGGACTGCAGGATTGCAGTCTGATCCTCAGTACTGAGAAAGTAAAAACTCAGACCTGGAAAAGTGTTGGAGCAAAACTGAAGGAATTATGCCACTATGTCTCAGAGCCAGCTCACTGTTTTCTCTCTCCTCTGAATCTAAAATTCCTACGGTTCAGTTCAACTTTCTCCTAATCCAGAAAGTGTTTATTTAGATAATGTGGTTACAACCACAAAATTAGAAAAGGCGTATGAAAATCCCAACTGGATCAACCCATTAACAGCTACATCACCTCCCTGACCACCAACACCACAGCAGATAAATGCTGAACAGCCAATCCAGCAGAATTAAAAAGGAACAAAGTCATTTTTCTCAAAATCTATTTCTTAAAGAAAACATTTATTCTACAAGATCAGGCACAAAAACAAGCAAGACTCTGGCAGCTGATGTAATATTCATTATCTTTTGTAAGTGAATCACAATAAGAAACATTCTGCCACTAATCTTGCACAAGCCTAATTCTCATGCTACAGACAAGACTGCAAAATCCAAATGAACATATTTACACATTTGAAGTTTTCTAATCCTGCATATCACTTACAGTCTATAACATTGCTACTACTCCTTTAAATAGTAAAAGTCACAATGTCTTTAAACCATTCTGGTTATTCCCCACCTACGACCTTCAAGGCATTCACAGGGACTTCCATGAGGAATTTCTACATTTAACAGTTATGGTAAGCATTTACATGGATTTTACTGTCAATTTTAGTCCAATACTACTTTGCTGTAGCAAAAGGATGCACATAAATATGAAAACAAACATCAGTGCATGCTTTGTATATTTATACTTTCATGGTCCATGATCTAGAACCATCTTGCACCATGAAGAATATTGCAGAGTGCCTGACTATTGGGATACTCCCATGGGAATTTCCTCCTCACTAATGAGGCACAAGCTAGATTCAAATATTGACATCCCAAAAATACTTTGAAAGGAAATAGTTTGTCTCCTTGACTTTCCTTCAGTCCTTTATCTAAATATTTAACACCACATAGTGACATATTGTACCATTCACCTATAATAATCACGCTAAGGCAATATCCTCATGCCAGAAAAAGAATTCAAATATTGGAAAATTGTGGGAGTTTTTTCATGGACAGAACTCATTCAATGGCTCTTTGCTAACACTCTGGGGGAGGAAGCTGAAGTCCTCAGCCTGTAAAAATATTCTGATGCCTCAAGAACAGCAAAACTGTGGGAAATTTATATGTCTGGTTAAGTTGTGGGGATTTTCTCTTTGTCTGGGAGGTTGGTTGAAGCAAATTCTATTCCGTACAATTTTGTTATTATTACTCCAATTTTTGTAGAAAAAAGACTCTGGAACATCTTCCTAAATTATATCTTTCTTCTTTCATTTTGGAAAATTAGCAGAAGGACTGAAACTAATTATCCTCTACCTGCCCATTTATCAAATAGATGAGCAAAATTTGAGAGTACAGTTGTCAAACAGATTTCATGATTACCTTAGCTTAATTAAGAAGAGGGAAAGCAATGAATCTTAGGCTAATTAAACAGACATCTTCAGCTTCAAAGCCTTTTGCCTTGGTCCTTGTCTGCAATTGCCCAACTGAAGAGCAGAACCAGTACAGAGATTTGATTAGGATGGGGCTGTGTTTCTAAGCCCAGGGTGGACCAGAGCAGCTACCAAACGCTTGCATGGACCAAATCAAATCCTTGCAAGACATTATTTGTTTTACAGGCTCCAATTGATAATACATAGCTGGACACACAGGCTTTCCTTACTAGAGAATTTAGAACATCATTTAATTTTTTCTGTCACGTTCAGATACTGTCCACAACTTTTAGCAAGATAAAGCTATCAATTATTTAAATGTAAATATTTCAGTTATTTACACAGTTAGTATAGGAACCTATTCGCTGTACAAAACAAAATTTTAAGAATTAATAAAAAAAGAAGGAAATTCAGCTTTTGATAAGTTGGAGAGCAACAATTGGTCAGGCTTAAGTTCATGGCTAAAGTTAAACAAGGCCAATATCTTGCATATACAAATATCTTGATGCAATTTTCATTCCAGGTCTGAAAACTGTATTTTCATGTCTGAAAATATTTAGACATGGTTTAATTCAAATGGGTTCCCATTTTGAAAGCACACTTTTATTTATTACCACGAAAACACGAATATACCAGATGGGAAAGGAATACTCTGCTAGTCTTATGAAGCTTCTTGTACACAACCATGCCAATGTTCAAAACCGCAGCCTAAAATAACTCCCCTCTGTTCATCACACAGCCTACAGTAGGCAAAGCCTGTCATTTAGTGCCAGTTTGAAGAGACTTTCCTTACCTTACTGGAAACATACCACTGACTTGGCAAACAGCAACTCTTCCAGGAAACCTTATGCACACACTGCTGACAGATCAGCTTTGCATAAATAAACCTTATGAAACCTCTTTTACATCATCTTTCCCAGAACTGAGTACTTAAAGAACACACGAAAGGCAACTTAAAGAAAAATAATGACTCTGTATGAGAATTCTGCAACATAAAAGCAAGAAAGCTGTTCTCAATTACATCTTGTGCAATGTTCAGAAACTGTAGTGTTGTCTTTAGAAGATAATGTGAAAGAAGTGTTCTATTGCAGTCACTATGAGTATGCAATTGTGCATGAAGAACCAATAGACAACAATCATCAGGGACGAGCAGCTGTGATGAATTTCAAATGGCTAAATTTTAAGCATTTAATGCTTTCAGGAGGTTGGTTAAAAGGAACAAAGCTGAGAAGATATAGCTATAGTAGCAATAAATACCTAAAAAGTATCCAGCAATGGGCGTTTCTGCTTATTAATGTCATAACTAAAACTACAAGAGAGATCAAAGCAAGACAGAGGAATTTCTAGGGCTACTATCAATCCTCTAAAAAATCAAAATCACACCTGGTAATTACAGAACTGACTACAAATGGAGGTTTCTTAAGGATTGCAGGAATGAAAACAAAGGATAGCCAAAAGGTGTGGGCTAGAAATAATGCTGGGCAAGTGGGGAAGGATGATGTGACACCTGGCACACAGGAAAACCATTTTCATTAGGTCAATATTCATTCCAGCAGCTCCTAAGAGTTCTTGTAGATCTACTTGTGGTGAGGATAAGACACTTCACAACCTTCCTGCCCTCCTGTTTTAAAGAACAAGACATCAAGGCTGGTCCTACTATCTCTTCAGCCCAGAGATCTCCAGAAAAGGAGAAAGAGGTAAAAATTATATCCCACTTTGATTTTTCTCTAGGCAGGGAAACCTTGCCTGGGTTTGGGTGACAGAGCCTCTTTCAGCATCTCCAATTGTACTCCTGTGACTGAGCCAGCCAGAGCATGCCTCAGGAATATTAAAGAAGGATCAATCATTGAAGAACATGCTGACAAAAATGCTGAGATACTTGAGATGAGTTTGACCCCATCTTCCCATATTCAAAAGGGTCAAATAGGCATAGGTGAATTCTGGTGTAGAGTTGGGCATGAGAACATGCCAGAGAACAAACAGAAACTGCTTTCACAGAGTTTCTGACAGGTTTAAGTGCTAATACTGGGGATGATGTCACCAGATTTGGGCATTTAAAGTTATCATGTAGCAAGAATCGGATGCCCTTGGTAGCAGGAGATGTAACTGTGTTTGCCAGTCGTAACCAGACTCCAACTCCTCATCACCATTTATCCAAAAGCTGTGCCAGGAAGACTGGCATGGCACTGAAGCATGGCAAGGGTAATTTATGCATAAGTCAATGATATGATGACAAAATGTCAACTGGTGTATGATAGGATGAGAAGGGTCAGATTTCTCAACCAATTAATTGGTAAATTGGATGTATATTGTTTAAGGGAGCTGTAGATGATAATGTGCACTCACGTTCACAGCAGACAAAGCCCACCAGGATCCCACCCCTGCCTAAGAAGCCGGATCCTAGCACTTCCTTTATTTTCTTTTTCATTTCATTAATAATAAAATCATTTTAACACAAGTGATTGTTTAGCATCAAGACTGGTGTAGGACTGCGGGTCTGGGTCTTTGTTGGCTGAGAAAAGAAATGCCTGAAGGAAAATCAGTCTTTTGTAGACTGGCTATTAAAGGATAAAGGCAAAAATGAAAGGCATCAAGATGATAAAGTGTTGAACAATTTGGATGACTTTATTTATAATGGAGTGTCCAAACTTAGAAGGAAATTGCAGCATGATGCCAGAGACACAAATCTACAAAACAGCTTGAGAAATTAAATGCCCAGGGCCAGACAGTTTGCTCAGTGCCTGAAGATTATAAAGGAAAAGAAGCAGAGCCAAGAAAAAAAGCTGTTAATCCTGAGGAGTAAGGCAAGTTATTCCCACATGATCCATCCTCCAAAACAAAAATAAAGTTAATTCTCACTGCACCACCGAGTGGCTCAGGGTTCAAATGCTTCCCAAGCCCAGGAACAGAGCTGTCTTTAGCACCAGAACTGGTGACACACCAGTACAGTCAAAAAAGACCTCCAAGGCAGCCTCAGTCACCAACCTGCCTGATCAGTCCTTATGCTTATAAGGCAAAGCTGGAATAACATGTGATGTGTACAGACTGAATAAACCAGACAACTGGCTCTATAAAGAAGGTTTCCAGTTTGCAGTCTGTTCTTTCGCAGTGTTCTTAAATGGTAAACAAGTGGGATCCTGTAGCTACATTCAGAATTGATTATTTTAAAATTTATTTCATGTGGGTCAAGACCTTTCATGCGAGATTATTCAGAGAAAAAGGAGAAAAGGATAATGAGTTCTGAATTAATAACCACGTAAGAGAGAAAAAAAGGCATAATTAATGATTACTTACAAGGAAGTAATTTCAGTGATCAATACTGCCAAATACATTTTTTTCAGTGACTGAACTCTAAAACGTGCAACAAGATAATGGAATACACCCAACAGCCTAAACTTAAGCATTTTAAACTAAAGAGAAATTTGTGAGAAATCCAAATTATTTTGGAGCAAAGATGTAAGTGCAATTAAAGGCAGTGGCATGCATAATGAGAATAATGAGCTTTTCAGGCATACCCTGATGTCATAACTTTGGGTGACTTTAATATGGGACCAACCTATCAGTATCCTGCATGCAATGTGCTGAAAGAGTTGAAAAACAAAAATAACAAGAAGGAAAAACCTAGAGAAAGCTGAGACATAAAAAAATCCAAATAGAAAATAGCAAATCAAATATTCAGAATATAAAACAGGAATATTCCCCCCAGCATTGATTTCAGGTGTCTACCATTTCCCAGAAAGAGCTGACTTACATGCAGCATACATGAGTCTGCTGACAATTCCAAGCTGAAAGCTGTTTCCCCATCCAACCCCACAATATTCCCATGAAGTCTAGAACTAAATATATGAGAAAGCATCACTGAAAGCATGAGAGTGCTCCTGAGAGTGCTTGTTTCTTACTTTGAGAATAATCAGACTGATAACACAAGAAAGATCAATAGCACAGCTCACTTTTTTGCACCTCCTGCAAATGCCCATGTCCTCAAAATGTATTACTTTGCTCATTTCTGCTATCTAATACAGTTTCCCAAAGGGATAAAACATTCTGAAAAAGTAACTGAAGTCCTACTTCTCTTTATAACCTTGTTAATGGGGTCACATATCATAAAAATCCGTAATGTGTGAGCCTCACCTTTCTAACTATTGTTGCTTTTGAACCCTGGCCATCATGCTCACTCTGACTCTTCTGTTATTCACTTTTAAATGAGAGATTTTCTTTTTAGCCTATGAATGCTAGCTCTTCCCACAGGGAAGGGTTAATAAGGTAAAATTCCAGAGAGGAAAAAAAAAAGTAATGCAATCTCTCTAAGCCAAAACAGTTCCTTCTGTGCATGGAAGGAACATCAGGAACCTTCTGTTTGCTCTGCCCAAGACTATGCTACAGCTAATATTCCAAAAGTCTGCAAGCCTGTAAGTGCATTATGCTGCTGGTGCAACAAACATATTGATGGAAACTATAGCTGGAATAGCTCCTTTTGGAGTTAATGATTTCTTACAGGAATCAGAAAAGTAATTCCAAAAGCAGCAAACTTTACTAGCAGGACATGACTTTCCTGGACAAATGTTTTCCAAAATTAATGAACAATATCTTGTAAGAACCTTTTTGTTAAATTCTTCCATCAGATTAGCTCTTCATCTTTCAAAGAAAAATATTCTGAAGTATAATCAAGTCATATCCTTTATTATATCCTTGTTGGTTCAAACATATACGTATTTGTTCCAAACAATAAAAAATTTGGAACTTCTCTAAAATTCAGCTTTTAACCTAAATTTCCTGCAAAAGGTACAAAGTATTGAACTCAAATACTACATTATGCATTCTTTCTGAATAAAACCCTTTTCATTTGACAGAAGGGGAAAAAGAAAGAGACAGACTCCCAGCTGAAACAAATTTTATGTCTATCTACTGTCACTGGTGAAGTTGTGACCATTTATACCAAAAATTGCTCCTCACATAGTGACTGTGTAATTCCTTTTCCCATCTTCTTGACAAACAGTTGCTTTCATTGCCCAAAATCCTCCAGATTTAGATACTAGGAACAAACATCTGCAAATACAATGAAGCCAACAACATTTACCCAGGGTATTTTACACTTTTATTACTTTTCTGTGTGGTTGATAACACGACTTTCTGCCTCGCAGCAGTGGCAGTATCAAGTGCTGTCTTCAGAGCACTGACTGTATCTATTAGTCAATGTTTGCAAGCATTGTCTTCTAAAGCATTACAAATTAGCTGACTATTAGCAACTACAAAACTGAACATGCACATTTTTAATCCTTTAATGTGTAGCACATTTATTGCAGAGGCTGCCCATTACTACTTTGTAACTAACATTCACAGCCACAGTACAAAATCTAATGTGCACTACAGAAAATGGCAATCAAAATGAAATGATGTCAAAATAGCTCAATTCAGTCTTGCAAATTGGAATTTTAAAAGACAACAAACAAAAAAAAATACAGCAATAGTCTTCTCAACTTTTTCATAAACAGTAACCCACATTTCTGTCTCAAAGTCACTGTGTTTAATTCCAACACGTGAAGCCCAAGAGGAAAAATATCAGGAAAAAAAGTGCCTCCTTGTGGATTGAGAAATAGATTCAAAGTGAAAATAGGATGGTAAGTGAATAAATTGCAGTGCAATAGAAGTTAATCTGTTTCAGAACAGACAACTTGATGTCTAGTAATACTTGCTGCTCAAATCTGAAACCCTGTTTTCTGCTAACACCGACAGCATTGCTTGAGTTATTCTTTCCCTCATGAATTCATCTGAATGTGGCACAGAGCTGCTGTCTCTCTCAGAGGACTGCCTTTCTCACACAGTTCAGAAACATGATAAATAATTAGTGCAATGAGATATTACTAGCAGACCCAGAAATAAATAGGTGGTTTTTGTCAGGCAGAGAGTAAATGCTACTAAGATAGAGACAAGCAAGTGCTATACAGCATTCATCACTTGTAAGGTAAATGACTTCTTCTGAATTCACTCAGGCAGCAAATGAACAGCTGCCAATGCTGATCAGAGAGAAATAAAATGTTGCATCTAGGGATGAAATGTTGCTGGGGTTTTTTCTCTTGTTTTCTTTATCGTTAGTTAAAATAATTTCTTTCCTCCGTGGAAGGAAAAATTTTGGCTTAGAAGTAAAAAAAAAAAGTTTCTCAGGAGAGCTTTGTTGTTCATGTGGCACTGTCAAAATGTACGAGCTATTAGCAAAGCAGCACCTCTTTTATCCCATGAAGTCCTCTACATACAGCAGAATGGGGGGAGGAAGTAAAATCAGCTCCTCAAACCTTACAAACTTTCTGATATTTCTGACCCTTGCTGAGTCCAACCAGGACCTTCCAGCTGCTTCAGAAAACTTTGTGTCTGTAGGAAAAAAGCTCCTACTGAGGGAGGGAGGAAATTAAGCAATGCCTCCTCCCTCCTGTATTTTGGTACCTAGTTTTACAGGCATAAGTTAATTTTAATGGGATACTAATCTGGGAAAGTTTTCTATCTTCACAATATGACATCCAGTCATACTTTTCCAGCAGAAGGAGTCCTTACTATTGTTTATTTGGGGGCAATACAGAAAATAAAATTGAGTAAAGAATAAAATCAGAGAATTGCATGCCTCATTTTTAACGTAAACAGTGAGCCCTGTTTTAATCATACAAAATATGGGGATTTTCCCACTCTTTATGTAGCCTGAATTTATTTCTATTATTCCTAAACTATTAGCACTATATCACCTCTCAGAAAAAGAATTAATTATTGATCTACTCCTAAAACATTTAAAATTCTTATAAAGTTCCCTTCTGTACCAATGTAATTATTAATTAACATCTTGCTGCCTTTTAGACTTCCAGCAAGTTCGATGAGGTTATAGTAACAAATGGATACAGTCAAAAGAGTAAGTCCTTACCAGTCAATTATTTGCTCTGTCAGGAAAATTCTTACCAAAATGCAAATGTTTTGAATTTGAGTGTCTAGAATACTGATTCTACAACACACATTCAAGTTTACAAGAATGATGTATCCAGGTCAGACTTGGTAGTGATTCCTGAACCTGTACTTCCCTACAATTCCAGATGCTTTATGCTTCATGTAAATCTAACTGATGACATTTCTGTCCAATATGCACTGAGCCAGGTTTATTGAAGGTTCAGAGAGTTTAACAAGTTACTTGTAGGAAGGAGCTCTCCTACAGGGGGAATCCGACCCAAGTGCTTGTACCATTTGGTTTGGGACACAGGAATTTTTCTACACTGTGGAATGTCCTCTTGTAAGAATTTTCTTCTAAGTTAAAATTATCTTTACTGAACAATAAAGTGGGTTTTTATTTTTTTGTTTAAGTAATGAGAATCTAACCACACTCTTTTACAAGAGAACTATTAGCAGAAAGGCAAAGACCAACTTTTAAAAATTTCATTAGCAGAATTCATAAAAATAAACTCTTCATACTAATCAAAAAGAAACTTTTTTCCCTAGTTAAAACAAAATCATTCATTTTACATCCACAGCATATTTCAGGTGACATCAAATGAGGAGAGCAATCTGTTTTGTGCATGTCCTGCCTTAAAAACCCTATGAGTAAATAATTGAATCAAGAAACTAAAATTTTTGAGTTACCAAAACTTTTCTTCACACAAAGACATCAGACTTCAGTGAAGAAATTACAGCAAGGTTAAATATGAAAAATAATCAGTGGAAGAAAGAAAAAGAAACGCAACCTACCCCTGTTTTTTATACTGATGTTAGCCCTTGTGTTTTTCTATACTAGGCTTGCACCCTTTATAGACTTGTATATCCTTTATAAATATTTGCACTACATTGTTGTGAAAGAAGACAAAGAATATAAAACTCCAGGTGCTCAGTGTGTTCAAGCCCAGGCTGGTGGCCTGGATGGGACACGTTGTGGTTTCCCCTCAGGCTCAGCCTTCTACACGTTGCTGGACACTTGTGGGTGTGCTACTACCTCAGCTATGCACTGTCCTCCAGCTTGGAGGGTTGGCATAAACTGCCAGCTGTTTGGCTTTCTTCATTCCTAGGGCCCATGAGAAGTTGTCAGCCAGTTCATCACCGCTCTGGTTTCCACTCCTAACTGCTTTACAAGAAGGTAAAGTTGTAAATGGTTTCCTGTGCTGTCTTGTTTTGTCAAGGCTGCCAGAACAATCTGATCAGAGAAAAGCTGGGAAGAACTAACCCAGGCCTCATTTAATCTGAACTGTGCCTTGGGGTGTTTGTAATAAAAAAATTGTAAACCCAAGGGTATTTTCTGAAGGGTGCACACAAGTGCCCAAAGTCAGGAAAATCACAGCAGGAGTTAATGTATCTCAGGGTATGATATTCAATTTGGAAACTCGAGATACCAAACCTATAACCACTGGTACTCAGCAGCTGAGATGACATGAATATCCCCTTATCAGAAAGTGTACATAATCTTGTAGAATCTTACAATCAGGAGAAAAAACTCATCACACTTTATCAGGGACATATACATAGGAGAGGTCAAGCAAAATATCCCCTCATATATGTAAGACTGACAAGAAAACCAGCAGGAGGAATTTATCAATCACTACTCAAGATTAATCTAGTGTTCTTTTTACAGCATAATAAGCTGTTCCTCTCATGCTCTGATAAAGTTGATTTTACTTCTGTTATCCTGAGGTTAAAAGAGACAGAATCAAGGTTACCACGCCTGCACTTTGGTTGGGTTAGAAAATGGTTTGCTTTCTATTTTCAAGCAACTAGATAGAATCTGTTCAAGTTTAACTTAGTGAAATTCATCTCACAGCCTCTATGACTACTTGTTTTGGTATAACACAAGGGAAATTAAAAATATACCAGAAAAAATCTTTTGAACAAGATGCAGCAAACCATATCAAGGACTCCAGAGATCTGGATACCTTTCTGTTGGCATGAAAGCACCTGGAGGAAGCTCTGGCTCTTAGTCAGAGCTAGATTTGCCACTGAATTTGATGGGATAAGAATCCATTCATTCCCAATTGCTGGCAAAAAAAAATTTATATATTTTTCTGTATAATAACAGCAATGTCTCCTCATCTCTGACACTGAAGCCTTTTTCCTTTGAGGTCACAAAAAAAGATGTGACAAGTGACATTAAAATATAGGTGGGCTGTACTTTTAAAAGTCATCAGACTGCTGGATGAGCAGAGAGCAGAATATGACTCCTTGGGCTGCAACCTTTTAAAAAGAGGTGCAGTGAACAACTTCAATGCTGAGTCAATTGATTTTGTGCGCCTTCCAGGTAGGTCTTGTATATTATGGTTTTGATCTGCAGTCAATTATCCACTGTTAATAGCATTAAATTTCAATGTAATTAAATTATTTTACTAGAAAATGTTCATAATAGCATTAAAATACAGTCTATTTAAGTCAATTTAGCACCACATAATCTATAAATTAGTCATAAGTGCTTTCCACAAGTGCAAAAATGAAGAAAATTGATGCAGACTAATGCAATACAAAGTATATGGATATTAACAACAATGCAGGCTATTTGCAACAATGACAATAAACAACTCCTTACATCAAAATTATTTGGTTGGAAATTACAGCAATGTTGTGGGCAAATGTTCACTCAATTGTTATTTCAGTCTTGATCTCATCGAGATCTATGCAGTTCTCCAAATTTTTCTATCAGACTAGAAAAGTAAGGCAAGTTATTTCCCATAAATAAACTACAGATAAATTCTTTTCTTTCTTAGTAGGAGTCAATAGATGACCCATTTAATTCAAAGTGAAAATGTGTCTTTAATAAAAGTGATTGAAGTCCTTGCATAGACTTCCTGTTTTTTTAGTGCACCACAATGAAATAGGATAAATTGTCTGTATATTAATATTTTTGTTTTGCCTTGAAATGTTGCATATATTATTATCACTTAAATAATGATCCACTAGCTTTCTGGCCTTTGAGCCAGACTAGGCATTTGAGACATCTGCCAGGGTCTGGCAGATTTGACATTGGATCCAGGGACATCTCCAACCTTCTGGAGCTGCAGCTGGAGCCCCAGCAGTACAGTCCAGGACAGAGCACACTTGGTATTAGATCCTTATATTTACATGCAAAATCTCTCCAACAGCCCCTTTCCTTGAATAATGCATAGCAAACAGCAAATTGCAGTTTCCCAAATCAGCGGAGATATCAATTTGAGGACTGGTGAGTTTCAAACTAATGGAAAAAGCAGTCTATCACCCAGATCTGTAATTAGAACTCAACTGTGAAGGGGGGGTGGTTTATGATATGCTGTTATTTTACAAATAAGCCAGAAATGGAATCGTTTTTCTTGTAATGCCAGTGGGAAGCTGGTGTTACCAACAGACTGTTATCAGGAACAGCTGATCAGTGCCATCACAGCAGGCCTAGGCTCCAGCTCAGTCCCAAGCTCAACACCACCTGGAAACATCTCCCACTTATCATAAGAAGGTTTAAGTCCGTTGGGCAGCCAGGCCTTGCCCAACATCAGACTCCATGGCAATGTCTATCACAGTTATCAGGGCTGTTCTGGCAAAGTGAGAGCAGCCAGCTGCTCAAGAGACATCACCTGTCATCACGAGCAGAGGTCAATCTGAGCTCTTCAGGAGCACCACACCACACCATTGAGCCAAGTCCTGGCCGCAGAAGGGTGGTCAGTGAGCTCAGACAGACCCGAAAAGGCCACCACCCCAATGATTCATTCTGACCAGTTGCTGTGGTTTTGGTTCGCCAATTTGAAATTTCCCAATCAATCAAACTAACACAGCAGTCTACACCCAGGTTAAGCTAAACACATGATTATTTATTAAGAACTTAAGTTCCTATACCCTTCACAGTCTGTTCTCAAAGATTTTATGCAGATTCTTGTGTTTTGTTCCAGGTGTTGCAGAACATGTCACTGGAATGCTCCACACTCTGTATTCCAGCAAGCACCTTGATCAATCCCCGTCACATTTTCTAACCTTCAGCATCTTTCTTTACTGACAAATAAAGTTATCAAGCTGCTCAGAAGACAACAAATTTCACTTCCTCCCCTGAAGAAATTTCATATAACAAATCCAGCTTGTTTTCCTCATTGCTTTATAAGGACTTTAAACAGATGATGTCAGCCCTGAAAATTTCCTGAGATTTCAATACAGTTTGACATTTGCCTGTCAATATGAAGAAAGATTATACACAAGTAAGAGTTATTTGTTCTAAACAATTCTTCAAAACACACACTTACTGGCTCTCATAGCAATCTGTCTGCTGCCTGTAAGCCTGGCATTTTCCAACACACTCCAAAATCTGCATTGTGAGTCCTCATAATTTCAAGGAGACAGAAACTATAATTGTTATTCTTCCCACTACGCATAGAAATTAAAGTTCCAACTTGGGAAAGCACATAAGCAGTTACCAAGTGTTGAACAAGTGCTGTGAAAGGTAACAGGTAGAATTCATTTCCTGGAAAAGATAAATAACACTTCAGCAGCAGCCACCCCTCGATCGCTTTTCCCCAGGGTTTTGATTTACTGATTTGTAACAAAAGCATCCCTACCAGAAATGTCCACCAAGAGCTCTGCATCCTATTTGCCAGAGGTCATCTCCCCTCCCATGGCATCAAAGAGAGGAAAAGATCATTGATGAGCCCCTAGCAGCTCGTTCCTAACTGAGAGCAAGTTGCCTAACCTACCCCTGCAATTAATTCTACAGCTGGTGGACTTCTTCAACACTTGCAGGATGGGTGTGGCCAACAGGTGTTTCGGTGCTTTATCCCCTTCCCCATCCCATCCCACGTAAGGAGGATCCCAACTACTTCCTTTCTGTTCCTTCTGTGGAGGCACAACCAACTTTGCACCACAGGGAAGTTACTCAGCCAGGATAGATGTCTTCCCCATCTCTACCAGCAGTTCAGAATCTCTTCTTCCCTGCACCTATCCCAAAATAGTCCCCAAATAGTACTTCACGAATTTTTGCAATGTAAATCAAACGGCATTTCCCAAGATTGCAACATACAAAGCAATGCCCCATAATTTTTAATTTTTATTTTTTTAATACAGAACTACTTATAATTTTTACAGTATTTTCAAAGAAATATCTTCAACTGAAGTCTCTTTGTGTGCTTTCCAATTTTAGATTCTCTATGTCCATACTTTAATTTTTTTATGACAAATGGCTCGTCTTTTACATGACCACACAAGTTGGGACTTTAAGAACACTCTAAATAGTAAAATCTTTAAAAAGTAACAGCTGTTAACTGAAACACAGTTGATCCTGAAAACAGTTCCTTTCCTAAGATAAGGATTCACTAATGTCCAGAGCAACACATGAAGTCCACTCCTACTTCGAGCTAACAAGTTCCATGAAATCAAATTAGTGAGGTTTCTTCCTGTACACTTTGTTACTATTTACAATTTTTCCCTCCACAAAGTGAATCATGAACCCCTGTCACTTATCCTTATTTAAATTTTCCTTTTCCTCTAAAAAATATCAATGAAAAGAATTATATTTTTACATTACCATTCTTATTTCCACTCTCCTTCCAGCTTTTTCCGCACTACACAGAAGCTCACCCAAATTTTCTATTTGGTCTGAACAAATTAAGACTATTTTTTAAGCAAAAACAGCACTAGTCCTTTTCAATCTCTTACATTGTAGTCTGAATGTGTTGAAAACTTGCTGCTAGCTTTTCTCTTTTTATTTTTTTTTAAATCAAGGGTAAGATATATACATATTTTGTTCATGCTCTTCCTTATAAAGATGATAGAAAATAATTAGAAACATATAAGTAACCATAATCTTTTTCCCCTCCTCACTCAGACCTCCCTTTTATGAATCTGTCACAAGGTAACTCTAGACCTTGTCCCTTAACAAAGAAATACTGAGATATTGCCTTAGCTTCATAAAGAAATGTTTACATAAGAAACAGATAATTAAGTTCTTCTGAAAAAAAGGAAAAGCTGTAAAATTCTGATAAGGGGCTAAAAATGCAACTTTTTCCAGTTTGCTCAGCACATTTATTAATGATATTTTCCGTTCTAGTGATCCTGCCAACAGCAAAACCTGGACATCACAATGCAGGCTCATGGGTATTTTGTCTTGGACCAACCTTTAATATCTGTTTTTCATGAATTCTCAGCTTCATCTTAGGATGGATTCCAGTTCAGAGGAATAAAAGCCAAGTTAACAAACATCGAATGTAAGAAAGCAGACAAATTTTTTAATTAGCTGTGTTCTACAGCAGTGAGAATTCAGCTCAGTGCATTACCCCTGTCTCTGCTCCATGACTGAATATGTGGCCAGATCTTGAACCTGTGATTATCCCTGGATCAAAAATAGTGACTTCCATTTCTGCAGTCCCCTCTGAGGAGCTGGGAAATACTCGGGTCATTGGGTACATTGCTATGGGGATAAAATCCCATGGGATTATGACACTGCAGAGCAAGAAGATGATATAGGGTACAACCCTGCCCACTTCAGAGCAGGAGTGAGAGCTGCTCTCTATAACATCTCAGAGAAGGGAGTGTGTGTGCACACAGACCAGCTGGTTCATTATTATAATCATTAAATGACAAGGGCTTAAATGGATTATTCACCATCTCCTGCTGACTTCTCCAGTTCACAGCTCCTCATTAGAGTGTAAGTCAACTTCCATCAAGTACTCGAGGCACCTCTGCTGTCCAGAAATAGTGGAAGGTCAAGGCTATATCTCACAGCATATCAGATATTATTTTAGTCTATTAATTGTCCCATTACGAGGATAAATACAATCTTGTAGTCAGTGAAAAAGAAATATTTATACCAAATAGTACACAGAGGACTGAACTCTCTGTTGTATGTTTAAGCCTGTGGGCCCAAGGCAGATGCATCCCAGAGTCCTGAGGCAATTAGCTGATGTAGTTGGAACTATATGACCTTTCAAGGGCCTTTCCAAACCAAACCATTTAGTGACTGTTTCTCTGCACTTGCTCTAGCCACATACGTAGGGCAGTTCTAAGCCAACCTTTCTGCTCTGGTACTTTTCTAAACTATTAGATCTCATTCTTTGCTAGTGAAAATGAGAAGCACAAAACACAATCAGCAAAACCCAGTGCTGCCGGTGAATACAGAATGAATTCCCTGGATATTAGAGACCTGGCCATAAACCCCAGAAAATACCTGGCCTACTTTTCCTTGCACTAAGGATGTTTTTCTCCTCTTTCCCATCTCCTCTGGCATTTGCATCTGTGTTTAGGGCACACTACAGGGAAGAAAACTGTCAGATAAATCTGATGGGAAGACGGGATGATAAAGATTAGATGAGATGTGAGTGTGACATGCACAATGGGTAAGTCCTGGAAGAGTGAGCACACAGAGTCAGCTGCCATATCTTCCAGCTGCCCACCTGGCTGACAACTCCCAACCGTGTCCAACTACCAGAGACCACGGAAACACGAAAAAAGGCAGACAACAGGAACACTGTATCAGATTCCCAAGCAAGGACAAATGTATCCATGATTTTGACCATTTTCTATAAAGATTTTTATATGGATAAAAAACCAAATTAACACCCAAATGTCAATGTCTTCAGCTTAAAAGGAAGGGTGACACATAACACCTGTCTACTTGATAATGCTGTGTGGTCTCTCCACACAGAGACCCACACAGTTTTCTATCAGAGATTTCATATACTGTTCATACCGAGCATTAGGATACTTCCACACAGCAAATTTACGGGATGGAAACAACCATAGCAAGTCCCTGTACAAGACAGACATCTACAGACAAAGTGAGGCTATAAAGATCATTTTCAGGGTTATGCATTTCTCTGAAGAGGCGTAAAAGGCACAACTCTGAGGCCACAGAGGAAGAAGGCACTGCAGTCAAACCTCTGCTGAGTCCAGCAGCCATGTGCTGCTCATTGGAGCGAATCCAGCAGCACACCTGATAATGTATACAAGCTGATAAACTGACAGAAGGAATTTGATATGTTTTACAACGCTGCATAACTTAGAGCTGTATCCAGAAGCACCTTCCAAAGCAATGACTTTAGACAGGCATCCTACACGGCTGTACACGAGCCAGGAGCCGCTTGAATTCGCAGCAGTGCAGCCTGTTCAGTCTGCTCCTCTCAGAGCAGCGAGATCCCACTCCATATCCCAGCCCGCAGAGGGGCTGGAGCTCTCAAGGAAGAGGCGCTGTAGGATTTTGGTGGAGCCAATGTGTGAGTGTCTGCATAGGATTTCGTGGTGTGCACTCAGAGCAGACAATGGGGCTAATAACCCTACTCACTCCAGTGATGGAAGTGTAACTGCAGAGCACTTGGAAGGTGCCCAGAGAGAGAATTTCAGGAAAGATTCAGTCCAATATTATTGATCAGCTACAGCAGGACAGATTAGTTGACATTCACATGAGCCTTCTTCTTAAATGGGACAAAGCCTGGTTTTCCAGGAAAACAAAACCAACAAAACATACTCCTCATACTGCTCAAAACAGCATTAATGTAAGATGAAAGGCAGAATGGATTGCTCCCACTCTCCCATGCTCTGTTTCATCTCCATAAACACAGTCAAAGTTAGCAATCCATGAAGGTAAATACCACCACCACCAAGGTGTCTGTGCAAAGCCATGAGATCCAAACATAGTTGCATAGATGTGTTTCACACAGCTCTAAGCATGAAATTCTGGCACTGCTGAAGGCAGTGGGAATTCTGCCAATAATTTTGGACAAGGAAGGATTTTATCCTTATCTTCTAATTACAAAGAAGTCCTCCGTGAAATACAAAGGTAAAGTTTTTACCTCGTTTATATAATGCTTTATTACTAAATATCATAAAGCTTGGTCTAAATTAAATTATGCAAAATTTTAGAAGCTACAATTTCCAGCTGAAAAGCCATCCCTTAAAGAGATATATTAATGGATTAAATTTAAAATGATGATCAGAACTCCCATTACTTCTACCATTAGAATTATTGCGACAGGGTTGAATATTTCTTAAGAGGATCTGCTTCTCATATAACAACAGACTAAGAGTTGCCAACAGAAGCATAGATGTTAATTGCAAACATTTATTATACTACCAGGGTTTACACTTCACAGCTGTCAACATTACTGACAACTGTAACAGAAATCAGAAAAAACTGAATTTTTGCTTGCCAGAAGGGCAGCTGGTGCTTCATTTTCCTGCTATTGATGTTCCTTTTTCATTTACTATCAAAAAGTGTTAAAAGCAATTCTCTCACCAAGATTTATTTAAGGACATTCTTTACCTAGCAAAGAGGAACTTATTAGCACGTAACTACTCAAAAATAAATATTTTAAAGATTGTGCTTCAAACTCTGATGCGATGAAACTTTCAGCTTTGGTGAAGCTAGATTGCGGAGATAGTAAAATTTAATGAGTTATTTTTTTTGCAGTACTCAAAACTACCTTTCAAAATAGAAAAGAAATAATCTAGACCTCAATAATTTCTAAACCTAAATATTATCAGGAGAAACAAGCTCAACTGCTTCAACTTAAAAATATGGTAACAAAGTAGTGTCAATATTTTCTTTTAAAAATCATTCCTACACAAACGTATAAGATTTACCCTGAACAAAGCTGCTGAAGTTGTCAAGAAGTCTCCATAGCTTTACAACTCAACAGAGCGAAAGGGATGGACCAAGCCAGAGGAGCAATGCTATTTCAGTGGTTCAAAGATGTTCTCCACCTGCCTGATTCAGCTATGTGCCTACAAGTGCAGTGGCAGATAGCAAGGCCACATTCAAATTAGAGGTCAGGGCTAAAGAATCTTTCAGGCTGCAGAGATGGCAGATGCTTAACCTAAAAAAGTCAGAAGGGGAATCTGTGAATCACTTCAAGTTACAGGGTTCAGGATCTACTATAAGAGATGAGAGCTAATAATTTACTGTGACATATTGAAGATATTTCGCTCTCTGATAGCTGAAGGAAAAAACCAAAAAATCAAAAACATCAGACAACCAAATAAAAAGGTGCTCTATGTCAGTGATGGGCTTTCCCAGAATGGAGAGAGGAGATGTCATCTCCTGGGCACGTCTGGCAGCTCCACATGTCAGAAGAATGGCTGACTGAGGGAACACATTTACACAAAACAGCAGAAGGTAGTCCAGTATTTCTTCTTCTTTTGACATTTTTTCTAATATATTATAAACTTATTATTTAAAGTTTTGCAAACATAATCCTTTATGAAGCAAAACGAGTCTTACAGCATCTTTTAAGACTTGGCATCCTAATCCTTAAATCACAGTCCTTAATATTGTGATTATGCACTTGCTAAATACATAGAGCCTGAGGAGATTTTCTACTTTATATATATTTTTCCATATGTGCTATTTGTCTTAAACATTTTTTCTTCCTTTTTCTTATGAAATATTTTTTTACTATTCTTCTGATATTTCTCCACTGTTTTCTTGCATAACATATCAATGAACCAAAGAATAAGATACAGGGTTGGCATGCATTATAATATGATAGTGTGCCTGCATTATGGTGGGCCAGAAGGACTTGTCATCCCGAATTGCTGTTTCCTATCAGCATGAAGGCACCCTGGATGTTAGGACTGCAGAATCCCAAACTTTCTTGCCATCATTTGTCTGTAGTTAAATCTGATGTGTGCTTGTGCTGTTCTCTCAGAGCATGTTAGGCACTAGCACATGGTGCTTAAACAGGGTTTATTTTATTCCTTCTGAAAGAACAATTTAGTTCTGACTTTATCACAAGACCTTTACATAGTTCCCAGAAACTATGTTGTCTGGAAGGACAATAATTAGAAGGGAGTGGAATTTATGATTGCTTTTCTCACACTTATTATTTGCCAGATTCCTGAAGGCCAAGAAGCAAATTCAATATTTTTCATTTGGAACCATACCAGTGTTACTCATGTTTAATCTTGGACGTCTATTCGCCTTGACAGACACTCTTGGAAGCAGAAATAGCTTAAAGGAGCTCAAATTTCTTAGGTATGGTTTTTGTCTTCGAGCTTCATTACAATAAATGAATTAAGATTTCCAACATCACTCCTCATGCATAGGAGTAAAAACAAGCTGCCACCTGAAGACCCCCTCACACATCACACCTTTGTGCCAGAGAAACCGACTCAATGGAAATAGTTCGATTCTCAGGATAGTCTCGTGAGACAAAAATAAATACTATTGAAATTTGAAATTTCTAAATGACAAGATAGGGAGAAATCTGGGGTTAAATTAAATTTTGGACCAGATTCTTAGAATATTTGGAAAATTTCTTCAAAAAACATTTCTTGGAAAGTTTCTTCAATGACTTTTTATTTCAGTAAGCAAAGGACTAAAAAGCTGAAGAATATAGGTCCCTGGAAGCAATCTGTGTTACTAAAAGGCCTGATTTTTTCTCCAGATTCTCCTCTCTACCATTTTCACTTCCTACAATCTTGGAAGCTAATCAGCAGATATTTGGACTGTGCTTTTTAGCTGACAATTCTTTCAGTAATTTGTAATCTCTTGCAATGATCTTTACAGGCATCAGAAACTGAGCAGCTTAGCACGTAAATGGAAATTCACCGTCTCCACCCCATGCAAAATTCTGTGAAAAAAAACCTTGCTTCTCATTGGATCTGCACTTGAATGTAGAAAACCATAAAATCAAACCTAGCAGCTGAAGGAAAACTCCCAGCTACTCAGTTCACAGCAGGGTTTGAGCTGTTTGAGATTAATCAGTAACTTCCTAAGATATTGCTGCGCTTCGTAGTACACAGAAATATTTGTGTGTCAGAATAAAATACAAAATGCAAGCCTCACCCAAGCATTCACGGAATTTTTCTAGTCTGGCAAAATACCTTGCAGCCTAAAAGTTCTTTGACACTTTATGGCAAAAGGAACACCGCATTCAGGGCTACCTTTGCACACAATAGCACATTACTTATTAAACTGTAACTATGTTATTACAACTACTAGTAATAAAAGCAAAATTTCTTGCATGGAAAGTCTGAAATTACTCCCTTGTTAGCAACTAAAGCATCAAAGTTCATAAAATATGAAACATTACCAAAAATATTGAATATGGCACTTTCAGTGTAACTATTAAAATGCTTTCATTGACATATAATTTCATTTTTAGTTCACTATCTTAAAAGTCCTCAAATTGCACAGGAATCTGCAGATATATTCAGAGTGCAGTGCACGGTAATGAGGACAGGATTTCTTGCCTGCTCTGAACTACTGTCAAATGATATTTCAGTTTGCAAGCAGTGTCTGATGACTTTACTTTCCAATACTTTGCTGTGTTTCATGAAAAGATATGAGAAAAGTAGTCTGATTTATTTTTCCTGCCTCAGATGTGAGCTGTGTTTCTACCTCATATCTGTTCAGAGTTCCCAAAAATACAGAAAAACAGACTAAATGTCTCCCCAGAAAGACAGTGATACAATTCACTAATCAAGCAAATTACATGGAATAGGAAAAAAAAGTGGATGCTCAGTTACTGATGGCAGACAGGCCATAAAAATACAATAAAACATCTCTGTTTATTACCATTTTATGGGAGTGTTTTGACTTTGGATTTCAGCATCCAACAGAAAAACAGATCCATTATAGAGCTTCAATTAGCACGTGTGTCTTTTGCCTAAATCCTCCCTGTTCCTCAAGAAGGGATGCAGACGTTTCCCAGCGTGTTTCTGCTTTAATCAAAGCATGTCAGCCAAGATGCAGAGAGGCCGAGCAGGAGCTAAATGCCCTGGGTGTCCCAGGAGTTTTTCTGCATGTGTTCCCTGCTCAGGAGGTCACTTATGGAATTAAATGAGGGACACTCATCACAATTTGACTTTTATTGAATAAGGGTGTTTTTTTTCTGCACTGTTGTCCTGAATAACCTGCTTCAGTCCTTCCCAAGAACCGGGCTTCCTCCAGAGTTTGTCCCCCTGATTCCTGGGAGCAGTATCACACATCACACAGCACTCACTCCACTACATTTCCTGACTTTTTGGACATATTTCCTTCTAAAAATAAATCAACTCCTCTGTTGCAGTGGAGCAGAAGGATGACCGCAGAAGGACACAACATGCCAATATTTTGAAGCTTTTATGAATTACATCACTAAATGATGACAGTAATTTGCTCAGCACAGCTCCCTGCATTCTTGGATGCATTTTGTCTGTAGCTAAAGTAGGTTGTGTTTGTTGACTCACTGTGGATTCAGCTTTTCCCCACATGCTGTACATCTGCTGCACATGCCTGCACAGCCCCCACCCTTCAACGCCCACAGCACACTGACATACTGAGTAACAACATGTGAAAGATTTCTACTGAACTTGGGCATTAAAAAAAATCCCAGCCTGATTATTATTTTCCACTTCCAAAACAAATCTGCAAGATTTGTTATTTAGTACAAGTCAGTTTTCTAATTTCAAAGTGGTTTTTGCTGCTGTACCTCTCCTAAGAAATTCAGATGAAATGACACTCTTTCAAGTAAATTTTCAGTTTTCTTCACCCTTTTTTTTCTTTACTGAATGCTTTAATACACCCTGGGCCTAATCCTACAAACTTGCTTAACTTCTCAGCTGCTAATTTCTATGCACAACTCAAACCTGTCAGTAATTGGCACTTAGCACTTCATTCATATGAAGAAAATCTGTCAAACGGTTTTGTTATAATGCTACATGAAAACAAAAATAAGAGTCTCTGAAGATCCTTAGACTGAAGTATCTCTCTGTGTTGGGAAACTCAGCATTTTCTGAGAAATATTCCAGTAGAAGAAGCAGATGGAAGGACTGTTTTCTACCCTTTAGAGGACACCATGGGTGAAACAATTGTGAGCATAAACTCAGGTGGGGCATAACTTCTGTAATTTTTCTCTTTTTGAAGATATTGGACAGGATTTGATTTTAGAGGCAAACAGGTAAGCTTATTTCTGTGTCTTGCTATGTAGGTTTTGTACCAAGCAAGATCTGTTTATCCACGTGAAATTAAGAATGGTGATCCTTCCCTTTCTCCCATACTTACTGTCCCTTAGCTGTTTAGACTGTAAATTGCTGTAGTCTTCTCTCTTGACATTACAACAAAAGGAATAGCAACACAGCAATGAGTATTAAAATTAATGAGAATCTTAAAATGAAAACAATAAAATATTACAAACAGATGAATATAAACCTATATCTCCACATATATCCACAGCAGAAAACAAAACTTAATTCTTGAGTTACTGCATAAACATACTGCCTGTCAGAGTTTCAGGTAGATCTTACAATGAAGTCTCTTGCTCAGGACTGCATATATTTCCTTCCCCATACATAATTAAAGTTATTCCTATTTTACATCCCATAAATATTCACTGATGCAAGAGGGAAAATAGAACACTCTCTTCCCAAGATGCTGACAGGACCAAGCAGAACCTCATAAGGGATCCCTTCAAAGATCATCTTCTCATGGCCAGAGAAACAAATTTAAATGATCTTATGTGAACCTACTGTTAGCAATTGCACTCCTGAATTATGCATGATTTTTGACTGCTCATAATAGGAACAAACTACAGAGTTTCATTAATACATTTCAATTACTGTAGCCATTCTTTCTCCTTGTTTGTTACAGTTAATTTTCATTTTTAGAACATTCTTGCACATTTTCTATCAGCAAAGATGCCATGCTCAGAAAAAAGTTTAATGAACTCCTTATATATTCTGTCTGTGCTGCCCCAAAGTGTACGAATATAAATATAAATTCTAGAAAATTCTGCAACTTTATTTCATGTACCACTGGTCTTTTGGTGCCTGTAGGAATAATTTTTGTCTAAACAAGAATTTGAATTTAATCCGATATCTGAAACTTGTGAAGCATTAATGTCACTTGATCTTTGTAGGAGTTGGATACAAACACTTTAGCACAGTACCTGCAAAACACAGCAAGACATATGTTAGCAATAGCCGCATTTTGACCCCCTGTCAAAAATCTTAACACAAAATATGCTAGAAACTAAGTTGCCACTGGTCAAAAAAAAAAAAAAAATTATGCAACAACATTTGCCTTATGCTGATACAAGTATTTTGGAGATTTACCTTTGCTTTAAAGTGGTGTTAGTCAAAGGAATAGAGCTGAAATCTTTGATGGAGTCAGGCCAGTTGTGCTAATGAAGGAACATTTCTTCTTCCACCCATCTTCCAGAAACAGGAAAGGACTTGGTCCTCTCTTCTTTGGGTTAATCATTGTCAAAGTCAGTTTCTGGCCAGAAACCAAGAGGACTCCATTTATGAAAAGCAGGTGTCCTGCCTGTCCAAGGGGTTGACAGGACCCGTGGAGCCTCCAGAGGGCTGAGGCACTTACCCCACATCAGGGGCCCCCAGCTGAAGAACTCTCCCTTGAGTTCTCACTCTGGCTGGGGTAGGAGCCAAAGCATGATGTCTAAGCATTCCTGACCTGGGTGTCTTTGGGAAAAAGCCATGCTGAGCTTCAGGGGTGCTCTTGTCACCAGTGACGTTCAGAAGTTCCCTGAAGCAGGCTAATGACAGCCTGAAGAAAAATCTGCTGTAATATATGCAGTGTTGGTTCAGGTCCCCTGCACCACCCATTCCTCCCTACAGACCTGCCTTTCCTGAGCTGCAATTCTTGTTAATTCAGATGCAGTCCATACATAAATGGGAACTATGCACTGAGATTGAGGACAGCTCCACTCCAGTCAAATTCTTACTGATTTGCACTTGATGAGGAGTGCAAATCTGCATTCTAAATCAAAACTGCCTCTAGCACTAAAATTTGGACAAGGCCATGCATCTGGGAGTTGGGGGTTTCCCACTAAATTTGCCAGAGTGGGTGACCTCACATAGCAGAGGGGACTCGGGTGCTGCTGGGTCTCATCCCACAGCAGGCTACCTCTGGCAGAGCTCATTTTCCATTCCATACNTCTGCATTCTAAATCAAAACTGCCTCTAGCACTAAAATTTGGACAAGGCCATGCATCTGGGAGTTGGGGGTTTCCCACTAAATTTGCCAGAGTGGGTGACCTCACAGAGGCAGAGGGGACTCAGGTGCTGCTGGGGTCTCATCACACAACAGTCTACCTCTGGCAGAGCTTATTTTCCATTCCATATCATTGCCTCCTGAGGTTTCTCAACAATAAATAAAAAGACATGCTGCCACCACAGCTGCTCTGAGCCTACCTAACTCCTTCTTAGCTTAGAGGCACACGCAGCCTCCCACCCCCAGACCCCACACCGCTGGCAGAGCGACGCTGACGGAACGGAGATGCCAGCAGCGCTGTCCAAGAGTTGTCTGCTTGCATGTCAAGAATTCTCTCAGCACCACCATCATAAATCTCCACTTCAAACGCTGATCCATACAAATTTAGAACTGCAATAAAACATTTAGCTTCCTCGATTATAAAAATAACTCAGGTTTTAAAGCTGTCAAATAAGTAAGAACTAAAGCATGAATTAGTGGGTGTAGAGAAAGCCAGAGAAGAAATATCCATGTTCAGTGAAGACACTTTCAGATCCTGATCAACATAAAGGTTGAGTAATTAGATAAAGCAGTAAAAATTCTGAAAGCAGCCTGAAATGCCATTTATTTGACAATGAGAATGTGCCCAAGGAATATGGGACAATCTGGATTATCTGCCTGGGTAAGATGTGAGGAAAGCTCGAGCCTGTTTGCTCTGTGCTGGTTGTGCCTGAGTCCATTTGCTGCCCAACAGGACAAACCTCTGCTCCCTCCCCAGCACCCACCAGACACAGAACCTTCTGAATGAGCAAAAAATGCAGGTGTTGACAAAACCTGGGAATTCCCAAGAAAAGTCTTGACCTCAGCAAGCCAACACAGAAACCTAATGGAAAAAATTTTGCAAAAATTTGCATTTCAGTTCTCTTCCTTCTGCTTGGCTTACCAAAAAGCATTAGCAACATCACATTTGAAAGAGCATTTGCATTTCAACAAAGGAAGGAGAGCCATGTCAAGTTGTGTGCCAAAGCAAGCTATTTTAGATCAGTTTGTTGGCCATTTGTGCTTTCATTTCAACTTTAGGCCAAGTAAAAATGCTAGCACGAAAATAAATATAATCTTATATATACAAGTTCCAGACCTTAAAATATCAGCTTTAAGTTTCCTAGTGCCTCAATTCAGACCAGTTTGAAGAACACCAATGTTTCAATACAGCTTCAAATCACCAGGAACACTAAAGTTCTCAAATCCATAATTAAAATTTCTCATCTTCACTGCAAATAAGATGTAACCCAAATAGAGATGGACAAAAACCACTTGCATTAATTAATCACTTAACCAGTAAGACCTACAGCTATAGAGGTCCTCCAGCTCTGGCCAGATCCTTACCCACTTCTACCTTCCCTAAAATTTCTGTCTTTCCTAGCCTTCTATTCTCTCCTAGCAGCCTTTCCACTGTACTCCAAAAGAAAATCCAGCATGAGCCTCCTTAATTTTTCTAAAAAAACAGCTCCAAGTTGTTCACTGAGCATGTAGCTTTCCAAAATATTTAACATGACCTTCAACTGTTCATTCACAAAACACTTCTGCTGAAATGCCCACGAAAGTCAGCTAACTTGTGTTGATCCTGCAATGGTTTACAATAACTGGTATTTCATTTATCCATAGACTTAAAAAGCTGTACATTTCTATTAGCTTACATACATTGTGCTCTCTCATTTTTGTTAATACACTCAGTTCTTATTATATGCAAGTATAAGCTATTGCTTTAATTCATGTATTTCAAATTATAACTATTGAAACAGTGAAGTTATTTAGGAAGAGTTGTTGGAGCTGTCATGATCATAAATCTCTTCAATATCAACAGGCCCAATAATAATAAAACCCAGGATTTTCAAGGACTAATAAATAAACAAATAAAATGGACTCATTCAAGTCAGTTCACATTTGATAACTCAGTAGCCTCTGCATCCCTGAAAAACTCTACTGTTGACTTTGGAAAAAAGAGCATGACCTCCTCAGCCACTAAAGAAAATACATGCCTTATCTCTATGTTTATTTTCACCTTGTACATTCATAACCTTTTCATAAGGCATGATTACACCTTTGGTCCTTTTACAACAGATTTTAATTAGAATTACTGATGAATTAATTAGAATTACTGCTGTACATGAAAGCAGTTTTAGTTTGCAGTTGCTATACACAGGGTTGTTTTTGCTTACGTATTTTATTTTTTGCCTTGGTGATGATTTTTACAGATCCTAACAGAAAGAGATTTCAAACTCAATAATGGAGACAGAAATAAAACAGCAGTGAGAGGGATGTGCCATGCACTTCTGTTTGACCAAGTGCACATATTTCGTCAAGAGTTAACTCGAAATGCTTACTAAATACAAATAATCCACTCACAGCATGAGCTGACTTCAGCCAGTGCTCATATGTAATGTTTAATGTTTACTTATGTGTAAATAGATAGCAAGAGTTTGATTCTACAAAATGAATGATTACAAGATCAGTTTATGCAAGTATCAGTTTCTCTTCAGTATGTGACCATCACTGTTATATGTTACCGTCAAAATTACAGACTAAATTTTGGATGTCATGTCAGAATTGCAATCATAATTACTAGGTCAGTTTAAAAAGAAGCCCTCTTGTTATCATTCCCTGGTTTGTTTGGGTGGGTTTGTTTTTGGTTTTTTTTTTTGTTGTTTTTTTTTTTGCCTGGACAGATTTTTCTATTGGATTTAGTGAATCCAATAAAATGCAATACTATAATTCACAGCTGCAGTGCTAATGGCTAGAGAAAGAGGAAACCATTAAGAGACAGCCTCTCTACTGCTGAAAGCCGCTAATAATCCCACTATTCCTCATTTTTATGACTGCATATTTTATGAATGATAATCTGCTCATTACATATTGCCATAAATATTTTGGTTTAGCAATGAAAACAGGCATCAATAAAGTATACACCCTAGAAGCTTCTCTTCTAATACTTCACTGTCTCCTAATGTATATCATGGTGATATTTTTCCCCTGTCCCCCACACTAGGTAACTATGTGAACTATTATTTTTAACTGGAAAAAGTTAATGCATAACTTATGCACTATCTACAGCTATAAACCAGCTTTGTCAGATGCCTGAAATCATGCTGAATCTGCCTCATTAATTTTCCCCCTGCTGTACAATATAACCATCCAATATATTAATATTCCTGCAGCTTACATAGTCTTGACCCAACAAAGCAATGAGAATACTGTAAATTCTACATCAGAGCACTACTCATAGTACTGTGCTTTTACCTTCACTCAAGCTATTACAATCATAGTTCAAGGTACTTAAGAATTGAGGACAAGCTATAAAACTCACTGAATTTTAAAAGCTATTTTAACCTATTTGGAAATACTTTCTTTTCAGCTTCATGTATCCCAGGTCTCTCTGTTAGCTTGAAAATTCACAAGAAATTCTAGAAGCTTTTAATCACCTCTGAGCAATTTGAGACGGATACCATTCCTTCCTCTTGGTAAAATAAACTTCTATTAACCATTCTTTGGAATGACAACTCCTAGTGCTGATTTTAATATCACAAACTTTGTAAATTTGCTTTTAAATTTCACCAAGGTTTCTTTTTTTAGTTGATTGGGTTTATTTATTTTGGTTAGCACATACTACAGCTATAGCTTTCTTATTTCACTTGTGAACCAATTAAACCAAAGTTCAAAATTCCCTAGTAGTTTGGTACAAGTCAGGCTAGGTGTGCTCCTCAGAGGAAACTAGGAAAATGCAGCATAACTGTTGGGTTAGAACTAGTTTATGTAGCTGAATTGAAGTAAAAAAACTGGCATACGATGGTTGCTAAGCTCCAAAAAATCAACACAAAATAGTACTTAAATGTGAAAAGTGCTGTGGGATTTCTGCTCTAATTGGTGTGTTACTTTCAGCAGAATGAGTATTTGGTAAACCAAAATGAAGATTTTGCCACTTTAAAAAGACAAAAGCAAGGCGAGCTACTCTTGGCTTTCTATTTCATGGCATCTTCACAAGACTGTCCTGTAAGCACAATTAACTTCTCTTTTGCTACTGATTTGACTCTGATGCTTCTCTGTCCCTTCCATGTCAACAGTCCCCTCTCAAGAACCCCACAGCCTCTCAAAAGATTTATTTTTCTTGTTTCTCTAATAATCTTCTTCTTTCTTTTTTCTCCCACTGTGTTCAGTCTTTCCCTGTCAATAAAAGACAGAAAATGTCTTTCCCAGGTTGGAGTTAAACGCAAACTGGCCAGAATGTTCCACTGCTGATTGATCATTCAGCTACTGCCAAAAAGAACAGATCGTATCTGAGTTCTCCTTACACTTCTCCCAGTGGGAGATGAACAGGCCTCCCCTCCATTACTGAACTGCTGATTTGCACCAAAAGAAAAAAAAGAAAAGGAAAAACCCAAACAAAGAAACAAAGTCCAAACTAAAACAGAAAAGCAGAAAAAAGGAAAGAATTTAATACCTTCGATACCTTAGGCTTCAATTAAATTTTTCTAAAACAGGGTTCAAATGTTGGAGAAAAAATAGGATTGACTGATGGACATGATGATTACAGACACAAGTTTTCTTCAGAAATCAAGCATCTTTCCTGGAACATCCAAAAACCTCCATCAGCCATAGACTTTTCAAACTACCATCATAATAAAAGGCCATTTCTGGACAAGGTATCAACCCCCTTCAAACTATAAAATGCAGGGAAAAAAATATAAATCTTACTGCTAGAAGTATAAGCAAACATCACACTGTTTTGTCTTTTTCATTTTCTATCCAGGTAGAACAGCCATATTTTATCTTGGCCTAGAGAAACATGTCATGGTTATCAAGATGCATTGTGCTGGCCATCTTCTGCCCAGCCCTACATCTTGCCCAAGGCTCAGAATTAGGAGGCAAACACAAAAACATGGGCTTAATTCCAAAAATTAATTTAAACTAATAAAAAAGGTTACTGCCCTAGGGACATTTAAATGAATAATAAAACTGTTACATTACTGACATTATCTGGAGAGGTCAGCATTTCTGTTTGGGGTCTATGTTGTAAATCAAGCTACAAATCAAGCAAAACAATAACCTGTCATACTTTGCATTAATGTCTGGTGGACAAAATAGTCCTCCTGGGCATTAGATTCTTACATTTGAGAGTAACATCCTGGAAAGATACTCAAGTCCATGAAACAATGGTCCTACAAATAAAAACACACCTGCATCAGGCATAAATGGGAGCTACAGTAGTTCAAGCCTAAATACTGGAGGATGAAATAAATCAGAAAACAACAAACCCCAAAAAACTTAAATCAAACAACCCCCTAAAAAATCCCAATACATCCCTTGATTTACACGTTGCCCATGTGACTGCTGAAAACCAGGGAAACAAAGATCATCACTTACATGGCAAGAACAAACCACTGTTTAGGGCTGATCATTAAAGATAATTATATGTACCAGTGTAAAAGTTTCCTGTTTATGACCCAGCATTTCTCTAAAATCATGCAACAGCAGTAATGGACAAAAATCCCTCCATAGCAATAATCATGTAATTTTTTTTTTCCTCCTACCAGTAATAATATTTTGATTTAATGTTCTACAAGTTTTATTCTCATTAAAAGTGCCTTTTAAAAAGTATGTCTGAAGATGATTAGCATTTCCAGTAAATCCAAAATGCAAGCTTGGACTATTTGACCATTAAAATGTTGCTAAATTTGCACGGAACAATTCAAAATTCTGAGAAAATTTGGCAAGTAAAGTAATTCATTTTTTTAAGAACTGGGAGCAAAATGGGTCCTTGAGTCCTCCAGGTAGGTCACATACACAAGAGAATTTGACCCTGTCCATTTGTTGTTGTTGTTGTTTTTACAGAGCTATTTGACATACAACTTTTTTTGGCAGCAGCTTGCCTAAATTAAAAACAAACATCACTTTAGGCTGTTAATGCTGATATGGGCGATAAACTGTATATTGAGAAAGAAAGGCACACCAACATTTTCAGTTTAGGAGCTGCTAGAAAGAAACACCCTTTAAAAATTTAAGCTGCCAGTTCATGCTTTGGTTTGGAGTAAATATCAGATCTTGAATGTTTTTCTAAGAAAAGCTGCTAGAGAATTTGAGATCAGAGTGCTGAAGTCTCCATGCCAGGGCATGCACTCCACACTCATTCCACACTCCTTTTTCCTATCATGGATGTGGCAGACAGCCTCTGAACAGTGCCAGAGTCTGTTCCCTATCAGCTAATATTAACAAGAGCCAAGTGTAACATTAAATTTTTACTTCTTGAAAGCTTTACCCTGTGCCCACGGCTATTTGGAATAACCAGCAGATGTCAAGACCAGAAAAAGTAGTTCTGGGGGAGGGATCTGGAGGGAAGTTAATTCAAAGCTCTGTCTTTAGAGGTATAGGACAAATGACTGGTTTGACGTTTTTAAAAATTATTTTTAATTTCTGAGTGACATCTTACACCCTTTTTTCAAATAGTCTCCAAAATATGAAATTATTTTCTTCCTCCTAAAAGCACCCTTAAACATTATAACTGATCCTGCCAGTAGAATTCCTTGGTGATCTCACCAAAATATTAGGTATTTAATCTTCATTAAAGTCTTGGAAATAAATTTAAAAAAAACCACAAAAACCACAAAAAACCTAACAAAAAATCTCCCACTGAACCAAAAACCAAACCAAACACAAACAAACCCCCCCCCCCCAACCAAAATCAACATTTTTGGAAAAGGGCTTAGTAGAGGTTTGATGACAAGCATAGCAGAGATACAGTCACGAGTGAAGTAATACCTAAAGAACTAAATCAGAGAGGCTGAACCTTGACATAAATAATCAAAAAACCATGAATATTTCTACAGAGATGTAGCAGAAGGGAACCACTGGTAGCTACATCTTAAAAAAGATGAGTCCTCAGTATGTGCAATTTAAGGGGGGAAAAACCTGATGACAATGGGTATAACCTTCAATTATGACAGGACAATACAATAAAGGGACTTTCTTCTCCTACACTATATTATGCCTTCTAGAAAACAGCATATCTCACATTTGGCATCCTTCCTACAGACTTGAAGGAAATCATACTTTTTATGGGACATTGCATATCTTTGTGCATTTTTTCAGTCCACAGTCTGTGTGATGCTCAGAGCACGCTGCTCCCACTCCACCACCAGGGCCAGGCCATGGTGGCAGCTCCCTGGGGATGAGCCATCCCTTCCTGACCGTGGAACACTGGAGTCCAGGGCACAGTTCACACTGCTGAACACGCATGGCACTGCTCCCCAAAAGGGGTGAGGAAGAGCTGCCACTGCCTTTGCTCAGCTCACAAGAACAGGGCTCTCAAAGGAGCAGCTTTTGGGACCCACCACTTCAAAAACAATCACTTAAACCTCTCCAAGTTCCACAAAACCTTGATGGAGCAGAGCTCCAGCTCCAGACTGTTACTGCAAGAGCCCCAAGCCCTCCCTTCACATCATGCTCACTCGCAGCTGGCCCTACCAACTTCTTCTGACTCCAGATCACCCACAAGGAACCAAGAAACTTCAATTTTTTGCACAAGTACAACAGACAAAACATGACCCATTCTTTTAACAGGCTGCCAATTAGGTTCCTGTTTGTTCTGAGCCAGAAGCATTTATTAGTCCTATCATATTAGTCCTATCTTTTTCATACAACTGGTTGAATAGTCTAAAGTTTTTGGGAAATATCCAAGAAAACATGCAGGAAGTCACAATTACTTCAACAAAAGAAATCCAAAATTGGATGCTGCCTTTATAAACTCATTGCATGGAGTAGAAACCTTAGAGCATTAAACAAATCTGGTCTGGCAGTGCAATATGCCTGAGTAAGAAGCTGTTAATTAAACCTGTTAAGGATCAGAATGAAAGTTGGAATCTCTCCAGTTCCAACCCAAAGCTGTGCTAACAGGTTATCTACTGTCTTTGCTGTGCCCTTGCCTAGATCAAATTATCTTTTAGCTTTTCTATTGAATGAGAAGGGGATTAGCCCTCTGAAGAAAAAAAGTGTAAGAAATACCTCTAAGCTGCAGATGATCTGGGAGAGCTAACCTATGACACAGAGCTCATTCCACATTGTTGCTCTGAACTTCTGAGGATTCAAAAAGGATTTTTCACCATTGGAAGCAAGTTAATAGAGTCAGAGATAAGTTTCAGGGATGTGATAAAGTTAATTCCCCACCTGTCCACTCCTTGTCATATATCCCCAGACTTAGTAGCAGCTGAGTCCGGGAGCTGGGGCAGGGGGGACAAGGCATTGTGTGGTGTGATCAGGAGCAGAGAAGCCACAGTGAGTGATGTGACAGCAATCACTGATCAACAGGACAGTCATCACTGTGACATTCTCACATACTGGGAAACAACGGCAGTTGTTTGGTTTTCTTTTTCCCCTCACACCACAATTGGAAATTTAAAAATAAAATGAAATAAAATAAAAAATTACGAAAACAAGCATGCTTATATGAACCCTGTTAAGGTAGTTTTTTGAAGGCTCGTGCATTATTTCATGCTTACACCTACTGGCTTTCTCTTCTAAACTGAAAGGGAAAAAGGAAATATGTTGACTAAATGCTGTAATCCCATGTTAATTAAAAAATCACCATTCAGTTAGATCCTCCTGACAAGCCCACAACTGATTTTTGTTTTTTAAAAACTTATTTCTAGAACATCAGTTTACTTGTGTCACTACTTCAATTTATGTAGAGCGTGTTGAAAAGAGTGTAAAATTTGCATGGAAGACACCACTAAGTATTACATGCACTAAATGGAAATCCCTTCCCCATTGAGAACTTTATAACTAGGGTAATGAAATTTTTATCAGGTCGTAACTTAGAAGATTATAAGACTGGTAGCACATTACACTAAAAATCAAATCTGATTAATGTTTAATTGTAGCAATGTGCAGAGGTATTAATTAGGTGCACTTTCTATGACTCATAAATAGCTATTAGAGCAAAAACAAGAATAATTTGAAGATTAGCATGAAGAGAATGGTATACTTGAGTGGTAAATTTTAATTAAAGTGAATGGACTTTTTGTAAAATAATAGAAATTGTCATCCAATGTAATAATTTTGATGTATAATGCAGTTATAACAAATTTTCCAGCAATCAAGTCTGATGCCTTTTCCTCAGGATATTGTTTTGTGCAGAAGCCACAGGTGTGAATTAAAAAAATAATTTGTGATTTCCAGTGAGAACCACAGGGCAAATCTTAAAACCCATTTCCCTCATTTGGTTGATAGCTTTGTTTAAAAGGAGGACACAGGCAGGGCTCTTGATCTGTATATTCAAACAAGTGAAACTCTGAACTCTTGTGCTTTGTTTTTTTCTTTTAAGAAGATATCCTCAAAGTCACACAGGGGTTATAAATCTTGTTTCAGAGCTCCATTTTTCCAGAGAGACATTTTTTCTGGTGCATTTGTTACTGAGATGGTGCCCAGGAATATTTTCATTGCTCATTCCCCTTCCTACAGTTCTTGCAGAACCATTTTTCTCTCCATTATCTGTCTTGTAAGATATAGCTTACACTGCATTCCTTAAAATACCACTTCTGCTAATAATAAATAAGCACCTACTGTTCATGATCTTGCAGAAAATGTTGAAAAAGTCACCAAGAGGCACCAACAATCAAAGTATATCAAAGAAATCCAAGATTTCTGCTTTTTTATGCCAACATAACGAACTTTAGGTATCTGCTTTTGGCATGAGCTACGTTTTCTAAATGTATTTTAACAAAAACAATTGAAATTGGAGTTAGATTCCACTATACAGGCCTGGAACAGTACCAAAATGTAGAAAAAAATACATAATCTTCTGCCTAATGAAGAAAATAAAGGCAAAAAAGTGTGAAACAATTCATCTTATGTCTCTTATTTGTAAATTATATCTTGTGATTACATTTCTGTCATAATTTTAAAACCCTAAATTCATCATCAAGGAAAAGGCAATCAAATTGTTAGGATTTAAAACTTTCTTTCAAAAAAATGTAAACAGGGTAATGATGTAACACCAAAGAAATTTCTTTCCATTTTATTTTCATTTAATATTAACATTAGTAAGTAAAATCAAGGAGCTAGATGTTGGCCAGGTGATCCTCTGGATTATCCCTCGCTAAAGTTAGAATGTTAGAACCGGCTTTTTTCTGTTGCTATGCAGCAAAAAAAATTTTCTGTGGCAGGCCTGCAATGTGAAATTGAAAAGTTTACATTTCTTGAAGGCTCAAAATACACAAGCTCTGCATGACAGGTTTCTATAATGCACTGAGTACCTGCTCCACTAGAAACATCTTGGAAGTGAGAATAGAATGAAACAAATTATTTGGCGCAGTCTTCATCAAAAGAATATTTTGAATTTTCAAGACACAATTATTATTGGCACACTTACTTATTTTCTATTATTTAGAGAATGTGAGGTGAGGAAAAAGTGACCAAAATGTTTTGCCTCAAGATCAATGTGAGTTTTCCCAATTTATATTTATGTCAAATATCCTCTTAATTGCATGATAATCAATAGAAACCCAACAACTTAGCTCTCTAACTTTACAGCCTTGAAATACTGGAATTCATAATAGCAGGAATTCATTTTGAGCAGGAAACAGAATGGGGACTTGCAGTTGGCTTGTAAAAGGCTAGTTATTTTTAAACTACTACATTATCTTTTAAAATCATCTTTCATTGTAATATATGAATTTTTTTGTTGCAATTATTGATTTTTTTTGTTTGTTTTATAACAAGTAATTGAAATATGTTCCCTATGTTAATAAATCAAGCAACTAGGAGAAAGAATTCAGATTGACAGCATCTCAGGTAGCTAGAATTGGTAATAAAAATTTTGTAAACTCCTTTCATAGCGAAAAAAATACCCACTACAACATCTAAGAGAATGTGTCACCTAATTGCTCTGTCTTTTCCATCACTGCAGTGCTTAATCATCATGTCCCTGGTCCACATCTCCAGACACATTCAACCATGCTACAAGGTGATAAAATCAGCAGTATTAATGGATTTAGAAAAGGTTTTGACCTTTGGAAATGTATGTTGGGTTCTAGGAATTGTGGATGTGCCATGTTTCATGTTAACAGCGGATGCAACGTGACATTTTTCCTTTAATCTGTCCCTAATGCTGGGCAACTCTTGCAATGCTCTACAAGTTTCTTGCCTCCTACACTTTCTAAGTTATTCTAGAAACAAAAGTTAGGAATCCTTTCTGTTTATTTTAACAAATCATAAAGTAAACCTCCATCCTGAATTTTGATTAAAAACCTTTGAGGAAGTTGTTGCTATATGGGTCCTGATTTTAGAGAAACAAGCAACAGCAATCACATTTGTAATGATCATAACAAAGAACATTTTATCATCAATAGAAAGAAGTTGTACTTTGACTAAAACTTACTAGCCAACATTTTTGTTAATCTATTTAATAAAAAAGAAAATTTTCAAAACACTCTCCTTCCTGATGCACAGTAAGAAAAACAAACCTTGTACATTTTTAAAAGCAAAGAATGAAACAAAGATTCAGTTACCAAGGTGAGTCAAGAGTTGAGTTCTGAAGCCACAGCGTGGGAGTCTGGATCAGGTCCCAGTCTGAACTGGGTGGAGAAAGAATTTGAATCCAGGTCTCTTCAAGTCCCACTGAAGCCAGCATTAGTTGGTTATTGGTGCCAAGCAGAGTCCCTTTGTATTCTGCCTGGAATCTACATCCTATCACAGTCCTGAAAATTTTCTGTGTTCTGGTTTCTATTGAGAAATGAGACTGGGAACAAAAACCTCATTTTTCCAGTTTACAAGGCACTGCCACCTAGCTCAGACCACTGGTCTTCCTCTTGCTGCAGCCAGTTCCTGGCAGTGAACAGGAGCTCACAGACAGTAAAGGGATAACCCTTGATTTGCCTCTGCAAAGTTTAGATTTGGTTTCAACCTGTGTCAAATCAAAATAACAACTTTGAAATCCCATGAAGTTTTTTCCTGAGAGTGGTGTATGTACTTAAGATAGGGAGAAAAAGCAACAAAAACAAAGAAATATGAGCATCTAAATTAGGACTTCATAAAAAAAGCCAGCTGAACAACAGCAGAAAAGCCTGCTGACTGCTGAAAAATCAGCTGTAAGAGTCAAAGCCCTGCTGTTACCTCTCTAATAGGACCAAGAGGAGAAGCACTAGTTTTTCTCTTGATACAATAATTTAGTATCACTCAGAATCCCTCAAGGCCCACAAGGAACACAGCAGAATGGGGTGCAGAGAAGGCTGTACCACCTTCTCTACCTCCTGAAGAGATTTCATGATTATTCTGCTTTCTCTACATCCTCCAACCTACCACAGGTTAGTAATGTGCCTGTGATCATGCAATCTGACCTTTAAAAAGCGATTACAAAATACTCCAAACCAGTAAGCCTTCTAAAGCTTTTCTGATATAAAAATCAACTCTGGCTATACTTTCCAAACAATACTAACAGTGTTAGGAATGGTTGTGATAATCCTATCTGTAGTACATGTGTGGGAGAACATGATTCATGCAAAATCACTTCCCTGCCTTGATTCTTCATGTTACTGTACATTACAGAAAAAAGCACAAAACTCTCAAATATTTTCAGTGAGAAAAGGAAGGACTGTGGGAAACCCATTAGGTTTGCCAGTAAACCAGAAGTGCCTGTGGCTGGTGCCTCTGACAGTCGAAAGTAATAAATTCCATGTACCAGTATCCTGATATTACCCCTGTAGCAGGGGATAGTGAAGATTAATATCATAATTAGAAACGCGGAACAATATCTCCATTACCAGACAGATAAAGTGGCAATCCTGACAGCAACAAACAGTCACAGCAACAAATTTATTCATTGTTTTTCTTCCAACTCAATGAAAAGATGTAGATTATCAGTCTGGACAACTTCTAATATTTTGGGGCAATGAAGCAAATCCATGACCTACCTTTGTGACTGCAGAAGTGCAAAATAAGCTGGGGAAGCTGCATGACACAGCTTGGGGGAGAAGGAGGTCAGACAGGGTGACTAAAGGAGGGTGCTCCAGAGGAAACCCCAGAACACAGTCATCTGACAACAGCACACAGAGAATCAAGATTTAGTCCTAGAGAACAATGCCAAAGAGATAAAATCTCTTCCATGCTTAAAGCTTACTGAGATTTTCAAATATGAGCCTGAAGTTGTGACAACTCTCAATAGACAAAGGATTTTTTAAAATCAACATTCCACTAAAATCATTAGAAAGCTGCATCACAAATAGTCAGCAATGTTAATAAACTAGAAAGTTTACATTAGATATGAAACAGGAAAGCTTATCTTCCATGACTTGTGAGTGATTTTTTATCTTTTAGATAAACTTCCTGCACTATTGTGACAAGAAACCTTAAAAAATATTTCAGAGAGCTGCACAGCTAAGTCTGCAGCCAGTGAACTGGCTAAATAGCTCAAAAAACTGCAAAATAAATTCACCCCAGTTGCATGAATATAATCAAATGTGTTTTGCTCAGCAATCTATTTAGCCCATTGGGGTTATTTTGGATTTCCACCAAGATGGTTCAAATTACCTCACCTCTCCCACACATCAACCAAAGCAAACACTTGCTAACATTTGAGAGGTGGGCGAGGAGGCAAACTTAGTTACATCACCACCACCTTTCCCACAAGCTGACGAGGAGGCACATGCCAACAGTCAGTGAAGAACACACCAACAGGCCTTTGCAGGGTGGAGAGCAATTCCCAGCCTTACAGATCCATGTTTCCTTCCCATATTCAGCAGCCAAGCAGTTCTCTAGTGTTGAACAAGAGGGGATGCTGATATGGCAGAGGAGAGCAGGTTCTAGCTGGTGCTGCTGCACAGTCTTGGAGTTTGCTGCTGACATAAAGACCTATGGATATTAAAAGAAGATGCTCCGCAGCAGCAACTCAGTCTCTCCCTTCTCTGTGTCTTTGGGAATAACATCAGAGAACCTCACTGTGGTTAAATCTAAGCATTCCTCTTAGATCATTCCTGGACTCAAGCCTTCCAGTTAAAAACTGCAGCATAAATGGGAGTGTGCAACCTAAGAAGAACCTGCTCTACCCACCCCTTGCTGGCAACAGTGAACACATGCAGGCTAACTTTAGCAAAAGCACACAGCAGAAGTCTCCATGGCATTCCCAATACCAATAGGAATGGAGCTGATCTCAAAAGCATAAATTAACAGGGCCTGCCTACAGAGCCAGCTCCACTGCTAGCCATCAAGCAGAAGATTTTTTCTTTTTTTCCAATACCCAAAACATTGTTGCAATTAAACCAGCTATTTCTTACCTTATGCTGACAGACAGGCAACACAGATTAGCCACAGTCATTATTGTTAATAACCTATGTGTACTAAAGGGTGGCTTTCATGACCTGTCACTCTCTACCTTCTCTTTTATAAAAAAAGCAGAGTCCATTCCTTCATCTTCCTCTTGGGAATTTAATAAACCAGAGCAAATTGCTGATTCTCTTAGTAGCTGCTTTCTCTCCCTACCTCCTTTTGAAAAGCCAAGTACTCAAAACTGGACGTCCTTCTTCAGCTAAGATGCCAGCAGAACAGTGCAAACATCAAACTTTTCCTCCTCTGCCACCCCCTGTGTTGTCAATGCAGCCTAGATTGATGCCTGTCTGTGTCTGCAGCAAATTGCAATCAGCTGTAACTTCCCAATCTTTCCTGTAGAACTACTTCTAGGCCACAATTATTCCTCATTTTATAGCTGTGCATTTGATTTTTCCATCTTAAGGTACGGGAATCGGCGCTTTCCTTTGTAGAAATTCATCTTCCTGATTTCAGATTATTTCTCCACTTTATCAAGCTCATTTTGAATTTTAATCAGTTCTCCACAGTGCTTGCAACCCCTGTCTCCCCTCCTCCCACACTAGCACAGCTTGGTGTCATCATGTACCACACTACAGCTGTGACAAGGAGACGTACTGGTGGTTTTCTTGAGTTTGAATATGCAAAGAAAAGCAAGACGAAAGAAAAGAAAATCAATGCTTTAAGAATGTCAGTTTAAATAGCCAGAAAAATATTCAAAAAGTAGATTAGGAATAAAACTCCAGAAATCTTAAATATCTTCCAAAGGAGCATCTCAGCTGAGCACTAAGTTGTGACAAGTTTTTAGCTCTGGGGAAGACATTGCCCATTAATTTAGCCCTTGGCAGCAGCTATCTTTAATTATATAACCACATTAATAAAGAAATATAACCAAGGGAGTTTCTGTGTTTATTTATGGACCAGGCAACATGTGGTGGATAACATGAATTTTACAGCACTTTTAGTTTTGTTCCCATTCTAATTATATTATTCTTATATGTCTCCTGCAAAGAAATACTCAAATCATATAGCCATGGTTTCATTATCTCCTCTGTATTACCCACTGATTTTTTAGAATGTATTAACAGCAGAGCCATCTTTTAGCCTCAGAGTACATACTCAGGTGTTTTTCTTGGCAAGCAATTAGAAGACTGGAAAGTCTTACAATATGTTCCTCTGTATTGTTCCATAGAGAGCAAATCTAGAAGCACCAAACAACTGCAACATCCCATGGCAGTACAGCCAAGAGTTACTGTGCAAAGTGACTTGCAGATGTATACACAAAATCTTGCAATTAAAAGAAAATAAAAATCCTCAATGGATGTCACCTCCAAAAACCAGCATAGCTGTTATCCTACAAGCAGTCCATGCATATGGGTATACGCTTCCTGCTAAAACCCAAATCTTTTCAGACCAAGGGAGGACAATTTGACATTAAAACATGCTTAATATGGGCTTAATTAGGAATTTCAGTGCACATTCACTAAAACGCCCAAACCCCATTTGCTTTGGAAACAAGCAATAGAGAATTCCCTTGCCCTTTCCTGTTTGCTGAGTAGCAAATCAAAACACTACAGAAACCTGAGATATCAGGGAAGTCTCTCCGGGAAGGAAATAAACCAAAACCAACTTGTCAAATGGGACTCCCTGCTGCTGCCTACCATGTGGTGCTCTAGTGAGCTGCATCTGTTCAGCTATTAAACATCGTGGTGAGGATGATACCGACAGCAGCAGCATTATCAAATATGCTGAGTGGTTATTAAGGTTCTCTAGAATAATCTTTTCTCTTTTTATTTTGGTTGGTAGAAGTTACCATAAAGTAGCTTCACATATGATAATGCTCTCTGTGCTTGTCCCTAAATGAGAAGGTACTGCTACATAATCTACTGACAGCCTTAAAAATTCCATCTGCTATGTCAGGGAAACGCTGAATACTTTTGCTCCAGGAACTCTCTATTGTTCCCTAGAACTCAGTGGGTCAGGGAAGAAAGCCCCATACGGAGAACAAGGACGTTGATGGGGTTTCTCAGCAGACAGGAAAAAAGCAGTCTGTTGCATTTGGTTTGTAGGCAGTGAATTGCAAGCCCATCAAGGGGGAGGGCTGAACTAAAAATAAGAGATTCTGGACCCAAAGTGGAGCATGATGACATCTCCTGTAATGCTTCATCCTCATCCTTCAATCCAGATGCCTGGGATGAAGAGGAGTACCTGACCCAACAGTGGAATAATAGAGGGAAGAATTCCCAGTCTTGTACAGGCAGCTTTCCTAGCCCACAAAGAATGTGTAATGCTGCAGCAGCAAGTGTGATTTACATCTCCCTGAGGGAACATCTGGACTCACATTTCGCCCTTGACTGAGCATAGATCATCACCTACAAATTCCAGCATGAGAAGTTAAAGCCGCATTAGTAGCTTCATGCTGCTGCACCGAAGGCTTCGGGATAATTTCACGGAGAACTGGCAAAACTGAAGGGCTGTGTCTTTTCTTTGTTCCTCAGCATCTCTTATTCAACGGTAAGCTCAGTAATTATTGAAAGCCAGGAAATGCATGAGTCAGTTCCTTCAGCTAATCCACCCTCTGAAGCATTAGCATGTTGCAGTGTAAATGGGCTTTTACCAACAGCCAGATATTTAAGCCTCTCCAAACACTTAACAGAGAAACTCACCTGTTGTTAGTGGGATTGTTACATTAAACATAAGCCACCAGAACACAGAACACTGACAGTATCAGTTCATTAAATCTTTATCCTGTCTGTTATTGTTGTAGGAATTCCACTGAGTGGTATGATCTAAGCGGAAAAAAAAAAAAAAAAAAGACTTAACAGCAGCAGCAGCCCACTGCAAATGGGAAGAATCACTGCTAGATTCAAAGGGAAGGCAAATATTGTACACCTATGATTGTTGCTGGGAGAGAAAGCAATAGTGATCCACCAGCAGTGGAGATGCACTGATGTCAAGAGTGTCAAGCTCAGGTAAAAGAGACAATGATTAAAGGGCATAGGCAAGTAAGTGAAAGGAAGATGAAGATACAACTGGCAGCCAGGGTTTCAGAAAAGACAAATTCCCTGCTCTGGCTCTGTCTCCTGCATAACCCTGGTGCAATGAGCTAGTGCCAAAGACTACAAAAGTTAAGTTAGTTAATTGGATGAAGGTAGGAGCCAAGCCCTGTGTGTCCAGTTCCACCTTCCCCTACACTCATCCAGTGATTTTACTCCAGTTCCTCCTCACTGATACAGTGGTGTAAGGAAACAAGGTGAAAGGCTCAAGACTATGAAACAGTCTAGCAGGAAAAAAGCAAACTAGCATTAAATATGAAAATAAGTTTTCAATTTGGTGAGGACACAGAGGCTTCACAGAGAAAAACCTGAATTAAGTGGCCTAATTAACTAATTGAGAGTTACAATTAAAGTAGTATCTCACAAAACCAGAATAGTATTAAGATGAACTTTCCTTATTTACACAAAGTGATTAACTGTATTAGCAATATTTACTTAAACAAATGACTGAAGGAAAGTAGCAGGCTCTGTAAAATTGCTTCTGCACATCACCTTCCAGCAGTAGTTTTCCGGCTTGATGTAGGTCCTGCTCATACTTACTCATATTTCTGCAATATTTTCAAACAAATTGATAGTGGAAGAGGTGGGATGAAAATTACTTGGAGTTAGGATCAGAATCTGTTCAGGTCACCAGCAGCACTTTTGCCCTCATCTTGTTCTGCATCAATAGGCTAATCTCTCTCACTGGTTTTAAAAAAATATTGTTCATACTGCACGTGCACTGAAAAACTGCTACACTGGTACTTTGTGCTGCAGTGCACACTTCATCCTTACCCTCACTTAGAGCTCATAAATTTAAAAGACAGGGAGTTAATGGGCCAGATCTTGGATTCTGGCTTTTATTCATAGGAAACAGACCCTGATGTGTCCTGTGCAAACCTGGACCTTCTTCAGCGGGTCAACAGCAGTCTGAGAGTCACTGTCCCTTATTCAAGCTGCCATTAGGTGCTAAAAGCATAGTCTAGGATACTGAACGTGATGCCATTGCTTCAGTCTGTCCTTTTTTTCTTTTTTTTTTTTGTTTTCCAAACCACACTTTGTCAGAACAAAGTGCCTAAAACCTGTCTCCAGCCTGCACTGTCACAGCTTCTGACACACCAGGAATACATGCCTTCCACTTGGTGTGGAGCCAGGCATGCCCAGCAGGAAGGAGGGAGTACAAATCTTCTTGTGCTTCTCTAAAATTAGACAAGAACCAGGCAGGAATAAGCTTGGAAATATTATCAGGGCTGACTCTCTTACATGACTAGATATAACAAACTGTATATGCTTATTTTATATACAGATAAGCATATAATAGAGATACTATGCTATCTATGTCTAAATAAAAGAAACTGAATATTAACACCATAGGATAAATGGACAAAAGTTGCCTGCTCTTGGATTTCACTCTGTCATCCAGAGCTCTCATTCTCCAAATAATGACAATAATTTCCTGTATTTCAGTTCCTTTTTCATCTGGATGATCAGCCAGGTTACAGTGAACACCTCAATGGTTCTATTTCAAATAGTCAAGTATCCTTTTAATCTTAATAAAGTTGCTAAAATGCCTGCTAAATTTTTCATCAGCATTTTTTATACATAGCAATGTTCTGGGAGAGTTGGTGCCAAGTTATTAAAATATCTGCAACCTTCATATACAAGGATGTTGGCTAGTAGCCAGCACCAGGAATTTTGAATTACAAGGATATGATTAGATCGTGATGGATTTAAAACGTCAATGAGAGGAGATAACATTAACTAAGAAAGGTGGGAGGCAAGATGGTCTATTTATTTACCTGTGCATCATAAACTAATTCCTGTGTCCTCCTTTCTGAAGCCAGAATAATTTTTTTTTACATGTGAAAAGCCTTGACACCAAAGGATAGACACCTAATTCTGGCCACATGCTTATTTGTCTTGTTGTTGCTGCTTTTTTTAATTAAGTGGAATTTATCAATGGTCCTCATAAAGAATTTCTTCCATATGAGTACAACATACAGTCACCACTTGAGGTGACTCCCCTGTTCCTTCCTATGCCTCATTTCATGGGAAAGAAAAGGTATGTAATCCCTGAGATCCCTGGATGTTTGTCAGCTGTTTTCACTGGGATTCACTGGGACTGCTCAATTTGCACAACACATGAATTTGTGTTTGAGGACACGGCAGAAGAACAAGCTGGGGAGCAAAGCAAAGGGAAGAGAAAGAAATAATCCTTGAAAATAAGAGTGGATGTAATCCATAGAGTACTTCAGAGCTTCAAAAGTGACAACGTAAAAAATAAGAGGAGCTTTATGAAGAGGTCATGAGCCTCTTCAAGTTTTGGATAATTAAATATACTTGAACTTGTGCTTGCTTTGTAAATTTGTAAAATTTCGTCCACTTGAATTATTAAAAACTCTGCAGAGTTTTTGTTATTAATATGACATAACCCAGGCCAAACCCCTTCCATTCCTAATCTTGATGCTTTTTTAAGCTCAATAAGAAAATTAAGTTCCATATTTACATTCTCTCCAAGTGCCAGATCTACGGTTCCATTTGTGCACAGTTTGCGACAGTAAAGTCGTAGGAAGTCTTGCCATCAAATTCAGTACCAAAGTTCAGGATCTTAAGCAGTTCTGCCAATAGATGGATTCAGTATCCAGTGTAACTTTGAGATATGCAAGATCAGAAGGGAATTTAGATTCTACAACCTGATCTGCATAATAATTTCATGCAATGCCACAGCCACACACTAATCTTTCCAGATTGTTTTCAGCTGATTCTAATATATGTGGACCCACCAGAAGTGTTTTAAAGATCTACCCACCTTCAGCCAGGCTTTACACCTTTTCTAGAAGGAAACATTTGAGGAGGTTCATCATTGTTGAGGCCTGGAGCATTGTGCCACTGACATGGTATTTTAGCTGGGAACTTGGGTCCTATTGGCTGTGCAATTTTCTCACAGCCAAGGGGGCTGGCAGGTGGTGACCCTATTACACAGAATGCTTTTTTGGGAAGGAAGCTTGTATTCTCCCAAAAGCATAAATGGAGCAGGATGCATAAAGGAGTTATTTGCCGGATAAAGGAAATCAAAGATTTCTATTTTATCCCAAGACAGAGGAAGAAAATGAAAGGAGCTGCATCCCTCAAGCATGTTCCTAGGCTGAGGAACCAGACAGGAGATCAGACCCACCACACTGGTACACTGGACCTTCCACAAAACGTCAAGATTTCTCTTTGTAGTGCTCATGATGGTTGTCAGAGTCAAACTGCTTAATTACATCAACTGTACAAATTCCATTCATATTTTTCATACAATAAGGTATCAGTCTATGCCAGAATTAGCACATTTCCATAATCTTCTCTCAGCAATTTGGCCTGTTTATGGCAAGAAGCAACCACTATTACTCAATGTGTTATAACAGATTGTCCAGAGTATTCAAGAGGAGGCATTAACAAATAGCTTATATAATAAAAGCCCTTTTCAGAGCTTTTTTAATCTTTGTCTCTGCTAATACAAAAGAATAACTGAACTGCATGGTTCCAAGGCACGACTTGACCATCTCAGTGATTCATTTATTTTCTTTCCTACAAAGTGAGATCTTTAACCCGATCAGTGAGGTAAATAATTGCTGCATTTAGCACAAATTCCCTAGATTAATTCATTGCTCCCATTCTAATTAACTTAATGTTGGTGTGCATTGAATTGCATTCTCACCTGCCTGTCTGGTCCCATAAATGAGTCTTCTTTGATTGCACTGCCTATTTTTTTATTCAAACCTATAAGCAAGTCTGAAAATCCTCCTTCCAAAATAATTTTTTTTTCAGTTTAAGGGTTAACATATAGTCTGGTTGATGAGATTTTTGTTCCCCAAGGAAATCAATCACTGCCTATAATAGGTAAACTTCCCATAGCATTTTTCATTCACATATATAAATGAAAGAAGAAATCACAAATAAATACCCCATCTATAAGCATAATAAAGAAATATCAAATAACAACAGAATTCTGGATTAGATAACATCAGCCTTATGAAATTTTCTTGTGCTTCAAGGTAGAAGAATATTAAAAATCACAACTCTGATAAACATAATGGTCTAAAGTCCTTCCAGGGCTCCAGAGTGATCCCTGATGCCCACTTAGCTGATAAGATGACCTGGTTTTCAGAGGTGCTGACTACATTCAGCTTCCATTGACTTTAGCCACTGTTGTACATGTTCAGCACTAAAATATCAGATTTCTAAAAACTAGGTCTGCCCTTTTTATTTTAAATCCCTTCCTGGATGTGAATAATTCAATTTTCAACTCATTACTGTTTCATGGAAATACAAGCCATCATTTGCCTTCACAGATCTTTGCTTTCCATAGGTATGCATACAAAAATAAGGAATTCTAGATTTGAATGATGAATATTAGAAGCAATAATATTTTAGAAATATAATTTAAAAAAAATATTATTAAACTCTTCCTGGGAAAATTAATTAGCTCCAATAGAAATCACTACAACCAAAGGTATTTTTATCATCAATCTCACTGAAAGTACATTCAGCTCTCTAGGAATTGATCCAAATACAACCAAGTCAATAAAAATCAATTCCATTAGATATTAAGACCAAGATGTGAAGTATTCAAAAGAGAACAAATGCAATTATCATAAGATATTGTAATTCTTTCCCTGATACACTCAAACACAGAACTCTGATCCTCACTTGAGTTTTTCTCCTTCTGTTCACTTGAGGGAAGGGCATTATACTTGCAGAAGTCAAAACCATCCATATTTTATGGATATGTACAATAAAGTCTAACAGAGCCCACTATTAAAAGCCTAGTGAAGCAGAGTACTGCATATGTATAACTAAGGGACAGAGGGAGGAAATAATACTCATTTTAAGTTTGCTGAAAGTTTAAAAAAAAATCAAAGAAAAAAGCTATTTCTAAAATATGCATACATTTAAAATATATAGTATGTAAATATTTGGGACAAAGAACATGAACTGCGTTTACTCATGATCCAAAACTCTATTTTCTGTAAGACATGCAATCTTTCCACTCCTGTGACTGGTCACCTCAGTCATTAATTGTAACTCTGAAGGCCTCACAAACACATCTTGGAAGTCTAAGGACAATATTGATTAATCCATCATGCCACTAAGGTTACATCTTCACAGTATTTCAGGTTAACTGTGTTGTGCCTTGCATATATTGATACCATCTGTTTTAACCATGCTATACTTTCACAGGTAATGAGTTAGCAAATCTTTTGAGGTAGTTTTCCATGCTTTATCATGACAGTAATAATCATATTGGTTAGTGTTTCCACTAAAATTTGTTCCTAGTGACAAGAAATAGAATGAAACAAAAAATATCTACTACGATCTACCCTGAATTTTTTTTTTTTATATGTTTTCTATAGCCTAAGTGTAGATAGACTTTCACTGTTCTCTCACAGGAATCACAGGGCGTTTCCCCCTGCTTTCCCCGCAGAGAGGGTTAGGACAACATTCAAAACACTGTCACATCTGCCTTATTCCTCGTTTTAGACCTCTGATTGTTTCCTATAAGAATGAGCATCACCACTTCACATAATTCAGCAGGTCCATATCTGTAAATTGAATTAATTAGTACATTCTCACCCTGCTCGAATTAGAAGTAACCAGTTCAGCTTGAGTAGCTCGTGTGCCCTAGGCTGGGTTTTTTCTCTAGAATGCCAAAGCTTTATACTTTTAAATGCTCTGCTGGCCTTATGCTCCATGCAAATGTCTTGTTCTCAACTTCAAAATCATCTATCACCATAAAAAAAAGCTGCTTTGTGCTTTGCAAATACTTTGATTTTTGAACAAATGACACAAAGACAGAGAAACTGCTGATTCTTTCCATCAGGCATAAAAAATGCTACAATTTGTTATAAAGTGTTTCATTTTAACAATGAAAGATTAAAACATGATATAATTTGCATATTTTTATAACAGCTGAAGTCTGTTGATGGAAATATACCCTTCTTCTCAAATGAAGCAAATACCCCTTGTGCAACACAGGAGAATTACAGCTGCCTATGCTACCAGCATTAACAAAAAGAGCAATTTAACATGACTTCTTAGCCCTTTGAGGTGATATCTTTATCTAACTTCACATTGTTCCTCACCATAGGAAAGCTAAAAATTCGAGGTAGCAACAGTACAGTGCCTGTGGAAGACAATGACATTATGACATTCATATATTTGCACAATTTGCTTTCTAATGACGTGGGATAACAGGGTGGGAAGAGAGGAAGAGTAGAGGTAGGAACAGGAATCACTGACAGAATTACCTAAGGGCACAGAAGTCAGACAAAAAGTTAAAGACAGGAGTGCACACGGTGATAAATTGAACACTGCATGGAAAGCTGCTGCCTTTTTCCATGTGACATGGAGATAGATGCAGACTGTGTCATGAAAATAAGAAAAAAATGAAGTTTACAGTAATTTTCAGAGCTATCTGTCCTTCATTTATCCATCAAGAGGAGAAGAAGCAGCAGTAGACTTTTAGGCATGATATCTATTTCCTTTTGAACTAGATCTCCCAGCAGAGTGCCTTAGTTTGATCCAATTTTTGATGTGGAGTAGTTCCCTATTTGGGGTCATGTTGGCTTCCTGCAGATGTAGCAGAGAACCAGTCAGTAGCCAGTCTTAGATATTGACACATCACTGAGCCAGTGTGGGGTGGATCTGCCTTTTGTGAGCGCCCATTTAAGACAGAAAAGCCAAGGGTGGCTCTCTTGGCTTCCAGCCTTGGAGGAGGTGGTGGGTTGGGTCTGGGCCAGCCCTGCTTGGCCCTCATGGCCTGGCCTGGGCTGGTCCCTCTGGCTCGTTCAGGATTTTCTGCTCCCAGAAGGGCAGTGAGGAGGCTGCTGAGCTGTGGAGCTCCTCACCAGGGTGCCTGCCGGGCCCTGTCCCACTGGGCAGCTGGAGCTCCTCGCCAGCGGGGTCCGGGCCCGTTTCTGGCAGAGCCTGCTGCTCTTTTTCCAGCAGAGCCATGAAGCCAAGAGGCTATATTGGCACCAGGAACGACTGTGGCAGGGACCAGCACAAAGAGTGGCCCCGTGGTCGGTGCCAGGGGTGGCCCCAAGCCCGGGAGCAGCCTGGCAGCCGCCGCCACTCCAGACCAGGAGTGACCACATGGCCGGAATCGGAGCGGTCAGGGCGCTGCTGGGCGGCCACAGCCACCTCAACATGGCTCGCAATGGACTTTATTTACTCAGCTGCTTTGAGCCAGCTGTGCTGTGGACAAAAGGACAAAAGCATCAACAGCTTTTCTTGATTTCAGCGCCCCAGCAGAGCCAAGCCAGCACGGCTCACACG
>VZTB01016928.1:221751-232475 GCA_013397245.1 Thryothorus ludovicianus | reverse complement strand
GTGAACTGAAAAAAGACTATTTTAGAGGTAGCAACTAGACTGAAAGTTACAAGTTTTATCTTTACATTGTCAGTAAGAAAGAAAAGAGAGTATAAGAGAAAAGAAGTGTTCTGAAAGCTTATTCTGATTTTCTTATCATTTTTCCCCTTTAATTCTGTTATTAAAGTTTTCTTTATACCCTTTCAAGTTTAGACCAGCTTTGCTTTTTCCTTTTAATCCTATCTCACAGTAGAAAATAAACCTACCATATTAATTGGTGCGTTGGCCAGGAAACCAAATTAACCAGTGACACAGAGACAGCACAGGAGACTACTTCCATACAAGAAGTCAAGTGACTGAAATGAAACCTAATTGCTGCAGCTCTGGATGACTAAAACATTTTAAAATCCCTTTCCCGAAGTACTGTGTTCCATATGTATCATACACACAAACAGTCTTTTATATTTATGCTGCTACAGTACAGGTGGAGTTTTATCATAATCTACCTTGGAATTTAAAATATTTGCACTGGAACTGTTAAGCATCTGGTAGCAATGCAGACTACGCATTTTTAAAAATATTTCTCATAACAATGGTTATTTGGAGAGATTAAATGATTACTTTGTACAAATATGTTCCTAACCCAACACCAAAGCTGTGATTCAGATGATCAAGCAGCAATTTTTAAAATCAGAATTTGTTACAAGCTTGATTTCATTATTAGGTTTACATTGTCTTTAAGTAAACAGTATAATAAAGAGGGCAAGCACACACTGAAGTACCATAATCTAACTTGTAATTTTGTCTTCCATTTCTAGAATGAAGAAGGTTTAGAGCAAGCTACCTCAAAGCTCTCAAGCACTCTCCCCAACATGCTAGTGAGGGCAATAATCTATTTTTTTTTTTAGGCAATAGTTCCAGTGCAACTCTTTTTGCCACCACATGCAGGTGTTATCCATGCACAGTGCATCTCAAGGTACACAGGCACGTTTTATTCATGCATATTCATGGCACAAACAGGGGAGCAGGTACATGCAAAAGAACATGCAGAATTAAACACTTTCCTTCTTCTAGTTTATCTCCTTCCACTATCCATAGCGTGTTTCTGGTTATTTAGTAGATAAGACACTCCTAGTGGCATCTCAACATTGGTGAAAGAAGGAAGTTTTGAATGACAAACCTCTCCTACAGCTCTTATGGTTTAACACAGTAGCTACCAATATGGAAATACTTAGATCCAATTAAATATTTTTCAAATATAACACAAACACAGATTTCCTGTTGGAGTTCTACCACTCCTACATGATTCTCCCCTGATAGGAGAGCCTTTTTCTCTAGTCCTTGTTAAGTAAAAAGACAAACAGGACTCTTGGTTTTTCTCATTATCTTTATCTCGTTATTCTTTCCTTATCAGCAATTTCTGCCCACCAGGCTTTACACCAGCCTGGCATGAGGGAGAAATGACACCAAAAAGCCTCAAACACACAGAATCAAGGTTCTGTTAAAGATAATTCACCCAGTTATCACCAAGAATGTACATTATTTCTACTTTTCTACCAATAACTAACTAAGTTTCAATTCACTTAGCACTACTCTGTGGCAAATTCTGACCAATTGTCCTGTGTCCACAACACTACAGAATATGGAGTAGATGAAGAAGGAGAAAGAAGCCTAAAAATGACAAGGATCCTCCATCTTGTCTTCATCTACTTACCATACTAACAAATCCAAAAAACTACATTTCTCACCCTGTGATAAATTATATATTATGCTACTATCTAATTTACATTCTTGAAAATTCTGTTTCATCCCAAAGCCTAGGAAGCCCTTTCCATGGACAAAGGTTAAAAATAGTATTTGTCAGAGGGTTTGGATCCTTTAAAACATGCGGAGAAATATTCTCTGCATTCTGGGTTCCAATGACTTCCCTGTTTTTATCTTCTCTTTATTTTTATAATCATGATATCTCCCAATATCTTTCTGAGCTAAAATGGATCTCAGGTAAAATTCTCAGAAGTATCTGCAGCTCAACTGACTTTAATGAGTCTTTGGTGTCACAAGTGCTTTTGAAAATACTGCCTTTCAACTTCCCTTTGAATACTATCCTTATTTGAATTAGATTCCAGGAAATTATATCCCAGTAGTTTTCCAAGCTTTATCTATCACTGACCCTTATAAAAATCCTTGCCCCATGTCATAGGATTTCAGGTCAAACCCTCAATGTCTTCACTCTAGGGACAGACTACACTGAAGCTGCTCTCAGAAGGTCAAATCTCATTCCAGTGAAATTTCACAGAGTTTCCATTTTGCTGTGAAGCAGAGCAGCCTTCAGGGAGGTTCCCTAAGTCCCTCACAAAGGCATCAGGGGGAGGCCAATATCACCTCACAGGGCAGGATGATAAAAGGCTTTTATGCTTCACAGAAATTTCAAAAGAACTACTAAAGTATAATTTATCATTTTCCCCATCCCTATTAAGCTTGTAGTGTTTATGACCATTGAAAAGTCTCAATTATTTTTCTATTTTATCATCTTTTTCTACAGCACGGGTATAAGAAAATTGAAGGGAAAAAAAAAAGATTGACAACTACAAATGTTTATGAGCAGGCAATAATTTTTGATCTCAAACTCATCATTAATGAACATAATAATATTTGCTTTAAAATAGAAATATCATGGCTAGATGGAAGAGCAAACAAATATTATAGTTTTGATAGATTTCAGGTATAGTAAAATTACAAGGAAAACATTCCTTTGAATGCTAATGAACAAGAAAAAAAAATGTAAGAAGAAAGTAACTCTGTTGATCACAGAGAGTGGGTTTGCTCCGAGATGGCAAACAAAAAGGTAAATTATAACAAGTCACCTGGTGTTTGCAAAGCAAATATTTAAACTATCTAGCAACACAATACTTGCCTTGAAATATGTAGGTTCTCAGTTTTTCTGGCACCTGGGAGAAGTTGTTTTGTTCACATTTTTAAACTAAGATTGCACAATACCAGCCAACTATTTCATCCGTGTAATTCAATGTAAGGTAAGGATATAGATAATCTCTGAATTTTATTTAAGATTTTTCTTTATTTATTTATTTACTCAAGCCAGTAAATAAATTTAAAAAAAAAAATCACCTTTGCCCACAATTTAAGAGTGCCTTTGTAGAAAAAAGGAGTCTGGGAAGATTGAATACCATAATCCCAGCTAATATTGAAAATGATCACTGCTGAATGCTTTCTGAGGGTAAAAGTGTAATTGGTTATAGATCAATAATAATTTCTTTCAAAAGGAACTCAACTGTTCCTTAAAGTACAGACATTCTCAAATAAAAATCAAGCTAACACATTAACTAAGTTCAGTCTAATCTAAACAACACAATTTTATACTGCTCTAGTTATGTTTTTCTCAATTGATCATTTATTTATGACACCATAAAACTCCATATGCTTTCAATTTTGATTGCTAGTTCCTTGATTTAAGGCAGTTGAAATCACTTTTTAAGACTTCCTAGCCTGACAGTCTTTCTTTCTGCTTAAGATTTACCGTCACAAAAAAAAGGTGAAATCAGAGGACAAGTTTGAGCATTAACTATAAGCACAATCAGCTGTGATGCACTGCAATTCCACCATTAGATTCCAGAGTAAATCCCCCAGGATAAACATATCTTCCTCTGACACTGCTAAACTTTGTTCCACGTAATAAACTGCTCTATCTGTACAGGTATCCCAGTATGATTTTTAATTTAAAAGCCACGAAAAGTAGCACTGTAGCAAACAAAAGGCATTTTGAGTATTCCTGAGACCCCATACAATATCACATGCAATAAACCAGTATCATTTAGCTCACTATCGACCCCAAAATGTTCATTAACTGCTACAATGACATTCAGACAAAATAAATTTAGGCACACACAAATGCAAGGACAACCAAGACAAGGGGAAATCTCATGCCTCTGGTGTTGATACTTACGATGTGCAGCTCTAAATAATCTCCAAGGCCAGTAGAACTGTCCACTCGCACCAGCACAGCCTCTTTTTGCACAGTGCTAAATCCTATTGCCAGTCTGTCCGCTCGAGTGCTCGGCCGGTCATTGGGAGGCCACGTGTAAGTGATTTGTCCACCACCTTTGCTAAAGATATACGTTGTCCCCGCTGTTAAAAACAAAAAAACAAAGAAAGAAATTTAATCAGCCCACTTGCACAGGTGCAAACCCACGTGCCCCACAAAAATCAGGTTCTCACGTAGTAAATGGATTCATAGGCTGTATTTCAATACGAAGCGGTCTTTATCTCGAAAAATTATGCAGCGAGTGAAGTATTAGTGGGTTTTATATTGTGCAGCCAGCTCTGAATATAACTTAATTGCAAATGAAATTACTTGAAATAGCTCTGAATCAGAAATGCATATCTGTTTGGAAGAGTTCTTAAGCTTCTCTTTGATGAACATATTTCTGTGATGGGTAGAACAGGGATGAGTTAAACCAAATGCTTTCCTCAACTAGACCTATGCGGAGAAATCAAGTAATTTTCAAGCAATTCCAGTTGCCTTGTGGGTGAACAAAAAAATGCAGCTACTTATTTACACAATGAAAAATGATACATGATGGTGGCCAGCAGAGCAAGATGTTAACAAATACATTCAGATAAGACTTCTATAGATCTGAGGTTTATCATCTTGTGGCAGATGAGCATAACAAGTGGAAACATACTTTACTTATGTCAGGACAAAGAGATTAGTCTACCATCTGAGTAAGCAATGGCTTATTTGCATAATGCTCAATGTACATCTTTTGAAAGTGGAAATCTTTACACATTATATCCAGGGTGCACTTACAAAATCTATAATCTGTTTGAATCAAGTGTTGTAATCCAAGCCCACTTAGCACTCAGGTGCATAACTTCATCACCAGCATATTTCCTCAGAACTAAAATAGCAGCATATCCGGAAATTTTCCATTTAAAACTTTTATCTTAACAACAGCAATAACACAGAGCAGGGAAATGGTGCATGCACTTGATCTTTCATTGGAAAAGTCACTACAAGCTGTCTACTCCTTTTCCATGAGGACAGGTCAAAGCTTAGGGACGTAGGTTAATGCATTGTAAATACAGATGTCTTGTCTTCCTATCTGTCCAAAGTTGTCTCAAAGTGTGCCTACTCCCAATTATATTGCATTTTATCTATTTTTATTACCTTTTATCTATTTTATTAAATAGCTAATGATAGGACAAGTGGGGCTATTTTCAAAATAAAAGAAAACAAGTTTAAATTAGATACCATGAAAAAATTCTTTACTCAGAGTAGTGAGGCACTAGAACAGGTTGTCAAGAGAAGTTGTGGAGACACCATTCTTGGAAGGCCAGGTTGGGTGGGGCCTTGAGCAACCTGATCTAGTGGATAACTGCATATGGCAGTGGGGTGGAACTAGATAATCTTTAATGTCCCTTCCAAGACAAACCATACCATGATTCCATGGAAAGTAATTCATTTTATTCCACACAATGCCTCCCATATACACTGTCTCCTAACATGGACAACAACAACTTTCTTTCAGGGTTGACCAAAAATGCTGTTAGCGTATAAAGGAATTTAAAATCCCTTGAACACGAGGACTTTTAAAGCCAAAGCCAACATCACTTTTTCAACTCCAAAATGTCTCAAAATCTTACTCTACTGCTGAGCAAGACTGCTTTGTAACAGTTATAATGCAAAAAAAGACACTTGGTCTTTTCAAAAAGATCTCATATATTCATTTCTAACATCACTTTTCCTTTATGGAATTACATGCCTATTAATTAGGGTTTTTTGGCAGTACTATCAATCTGTAATAATTTATGCATGATGCATACCACTAAAATCATTGTAAATCTCATTTTATATTAATGCACTTATGGGATAGTTTCACCATACTTCAAATGAATTTGCTGGCTTTTCTCTTGATGCCGAAATACCAACCAGGACAGTTTGTCAAATTCTTCGGCAAAGACAAAGACAATAGCAGGTCTGTTATTTAAGATTTCAATTACACTTTAAGTGAAATGAGGTTTTATCTTTATTATAAAGAGTTTTGCAAGGGTAGTGAAGATTGAGGCTGTACCGGGGATTGGAAATGGACATGGGCAAAAGGTTTAGAAATGTGTGTGACAAAGCTCTCCTCCTCCTCCTGCTCTCCCATCTCTCCCTCCTAGGCAGTCATCTGAAATGTACAATGATCTCCTTTGTGGCATTCATCTCCAGTTACAATACATCCCAATAAAAAGACACATTGAACAGGCAATATCACTGCTGATGGTCCCCAAGTTCTCCTCTTTGCTGCTACTGTTGACTTCAAATCTCCAACTGATGAGTTGGGACCTTCAAGGAGTTTGTGTCACTGTGGTGTCTGGAGGGAAAGGATTTTTTCTGTGTTGATGAAAAACTGAGGGGTTGATCCAAAGCTCATTAAAATCAGTGACAGCCTTTCTGTTGACTTCATAAAACACTGTGTCAGGTCATGAATGAGGTTCTTATAAGTAACAAAAATGAGAAGGCTAAGAAAAAACAACTGCTTGCACCTCAATGTCACAGATGGAGCTGTTAGAATAGTCTGTAAGATTTAAGTGGCAGTGCATAATTCTCCTTTTCTTGGTTGTAACAGATGTGTTTACTCCTTTTAGAAGACAAAGAAAAAGCCTGCCAAGCATGGTGGAGTCATACTGGATACAATGACCCGGAAGTAAGTCTTCAGATCTGAACAATGAGGGACTCTGCTGTTCTTACTCAGAGTGAATCTTTGCTGCATTTTTTTGTTAAATACTGCCCTTCAAATCAACCAGGGAAGAGCAATTCATTCCATACTGCTGCCACATTGAAGGCAAGGTCAATGTCAGTGGAGCTGGATAAATCTAGCTGTAAATCTTAAAATACATAGACTAAACATCAAAGTTTAAAAAAAAAGTCTCTCTTATCCAAGAGAACATGTGGCTTATGAGTTTTTATGAGAAAGCTTTCCCTCCTTTATAACTGCCTATTTGGTAGCTCTTCGAAGTAACTGTGTGTCTGGTAAGAGACTAATTAATCCATGCTGATGAATACAGATCTGCCTCTGTGTGAGCTGCACGGGGAGTCACGTTCTTCGAATTTCCTGTATTAATTATGGAAAAAATGGGTCGGAAGCCATTTGAGAATAGATCCTCTGGTGTTTATATTTCAAGAAAGACAAATATAATAATGTAAAATTTATTACTCTGGGATTGATCTCAGCTTATAGTCCGACCTCCCATTAACTATTAAAAGCTGGAAACTAAGCAGTTGGAAACAACTCTCCTTACTATCGCTTTTGGATATGGTAAGAAACCTAATTCTCTTGCTTCACAAAGGCTTTTATGCTCCCTGACAAAACTCATAACATCTCTGCCACTCTTTCAGAACATTGTCACGAAACCCCAGCCCTCTCCCTTAGCTTGTGGCACTGTGTTGTTTGGGGTTTATCATCTCCAGAGAATTGAAAGCAGCAGAATTATAATGTCAAGAATAGCAATGCCATCAGTGCAGTGCTTGTAAGCAGGCAACTTTGTAACATGCCAGTTATATCTCTCAGCCACAGAATTACTGCATAATTCTTTATGCTTCCATGCATCCACACAATGTTTAGGAAAAATGTCCACACAGCTCTTTGAAATTCTTACCCATGAAAGCATGGTTTCCCATTGTAACAAAACGCCAGTGGTCAAGATACAGTAATGTTTTTTAATGGCCTGGGTCTCTGAAGTCCTACTTGTTTGCAAAATTCATCTTTATGAAATAGTGCATTTTTTTCAGCATAGTCTGGCAGCAACTCAAGGACATCTGCTTACCTCTACAGTATTAAGCAGATAAATATTTTGTTTAGAATCCATTCACTGTATTTATTATTGTTTATGACTGCAAAGCTTTTCAATATTTATTGCTCTGAAGTCCCATTTGATGTAGCGCAATAGTTTGCTCAAATTAACAGCTTTCTGCCTTCCTCATGCTCATTCCAATTTTGAGTTTAAGGTATATTGCACTGAAGGGTAATGTACATAATTCCATTATCCCATATAATGTAAGTAGGATAATGTTTATTTTCAACATTCACATCAGGTTTCAGGTGCTGATGAAGCAAATGCAATGGCTTGATTGATCTCTGGACCCTCATAAACTATGATTCTATCACACTCTGTGACTGAAAAACTAAAGACTGAAGCCTGTCAAGTAATGAAAACTATTAGCTGCTCTTTCATTTATAGAAAAGCAATTTTTAACTATTATTAAAAATATGGAGTGTAAGAACTTCTAGTAACAAGAAATTACCCAATAATGTAATTTTCTTCTTTCTGTATCTTATCAGTACTTCATTCTAGGTTAAAAATATAGCCTCTGAACCCTCTTATTCTCATCAGTAAGTAATTACCTGCATTGGTAAACCTACTGAATCCAGTGAGACTATTTGAGCAGGCTACTATCAATTACCAAGAATGAAGAATTTACAATATGAAAACATATATATATACATACACATGATTGCCTAAGCACCTATATGAAGGCATTAGTTATATTTGCTATGTTCCAAGGAGCATATGAATCTCCATTAATACTAATTTTTACATATTCATCTATGTATTTTCCATCTGCACAAGCTGAAGTTCAGAAAAATACACAAAATTTCTGTACATATATTTGTAAAGATTTTTTAAGGTAAGTAAAGGTAGGAATACTTCAAGCCAGAAACATAATGTGCCAGGAGGAGAGAGGGAGAGGAGGTGGTTTCAAAATAATCTACTTGGGGGATTAAAATACAACCCTTCTCTATTGCTTCTTCCTAGACTTTGATATGTTATTAATTATTTACACAGAAGAGAGAATATGTGCCACAGGGTTGAGATGAGGGGGATATGGTTAACCATGGAAGGAGATGGAAAGAGCTGCTGGAAGAAGTATTTCAAACTAAAGACCAGATTCAACTGAATGCTTCCTGAAGGCATTCTGATATACTCTCTCCCACAAATCTGGGCAGGAGCTTGAATAAGAATTTTAACTACTCTCCTGCAAGGGCAACATCAGGCTATTTAATAGCAGAAGAGGTGAATTGCATGGAGAAAGAGAAAATGTTCAAAGGGATTATTGCCTATAGCTCTCCAAAGAGCTTGAGCCACAAGGGTAGAAATGGATGTCTTATTTTCTGGACAGATCCTCTTAGATTTGTGGCTAATAGGGACAAAGAGAATATTTACAGTGTTGCTTTGGCCAAGCTTGGCAAACCTTGATAAAGGTTCAAAGTTTTCCTGGAAATTGGTTGCTACTCCAAACAATTTCTAGTTAGGTCCTTGTACTCATCTGATTGCATGCTTGGACTAGGACTGTTACAAAGAGTCAACATTTGCCTGTAAGGTCACTGACCAAAGCAGCATTGACAAAGATCATTGCTGGGTTTTGTTATTAATATTGTCATTAATATCTTCTCTCTTCGGGTAAAGATGCTGAGGAAAAGAAAGCAGATAGAAAACGTCTGTTGGCCTCCTGTCAGTCTTTTACAGAACCCACATATCACTGTGCTACAGCCGAGCTCTAAAATTCTATGTTTCTGAAAGAAAGACTGAAACCACATCATTCCAACACCTCAACCAACTCAATCAATTTATTGAGCAATTAATTTAAATGAACCAACAAAGCAGTATCTACTACTTCTAATTCAAGCATCACTTTACCTTGCATTATAGAACTCCTCTTCCCAAAGCACTAAGGTGACCCTGATTTGCTTTATCAGAGCCTACTTTTCATCACCCTGCATCCAATTTTTAAGAATGATCTATAAACCAGTGCTGTGTGTAGTTGATTATATTCAAGCTATGCCTAAGAGCTGTCTCCAGGTAAAGGTCTAAGTGACAATAGAACCAACACAATCCCAAGTCACACTGAGAAACCTGCCCTTTCCAGTGGCATTTGTTGAAGATTCAGGGTACTAACATAGAAGTAAATGTTTCTTTCCTCAGATCACAGAAAAAAATCCTGAGAAAACCACTGTTTTCTCTGCTTCTCCTTTCTTCCAGTGTATGGCATTGATATTTGGATAGTTGTTTTATGTTTTACCTTCTATGCAATAATAAAGTAGGTGAAAAAATACTCCATTCCTGTTCCAAAAGTTTTTGTTATTTAAATTCCCCAGTTTCTCAAGCTCTATTGATAATCAGTAAGTGACAAACAACTAAAATTTGTGAGTAACCATGGCTCAACAAACATGTATATCTATAAAGAACAACCCTGACACAGCTTAGCATCAGTATTCCAAGTCAGCATCATTCTTAGCATCATAAATGACATAGTTATAATAAAAGTTTCAAAGAATTTAAGGAATTTTCCAACTAGAGTGATTTTGATATTTTAAATCAAGTAGCATCTTACACCTCAAATGACCCGATTGATTTAGATTAGATCACTTATCTGAAGTAAAGTGCTACTCAGTTTGAGTAGGGACATTGAATTAAGAGCCTTCAATTGTATTTAAAATGAATATAATTTTGAGAAGGACCTTAGCTAAGCAAGAGCTAGCTGAAAGGACTCCTAAGAGAATAGAAATTAAGACTATTTGTTCATCTGACTTATTAGCAAAACATGAGTTGATTAACTGAATGTCAGTGCACTTGATTATTATGGCATCAGTTCTGTAAAATTATTTTTGTTAGCTTTGAAAAGTCCACAGGAAAAAAGTTCTGTGGCTTGTTGAGCTCAGAAATAAGTCCACTTACACAAAAAA
>VZTB01016928.1:170882-221735 GCA_013397245.1 Thryothorus ludovicianus | reverse complement strand
AAAAAAAAAAAAAATCACTATTTATTTTAGGAAAGGATACAGTCTAACATAAATCTGACACAGCGTGATAAAAGAAAATTATTGTTCTTCTCCAGGTTGTCTCAGCTTAAAAATTTTATGGGCTGTCTATTACCTATCACTTTTCCAGTATAAATGCTGTTTAAAATGAATTTGAAACATTTCTGTATGAAATGCAAGGCAAGTAATTCCCCATTAGGGCCTTGGAACTTTATGAGATGTAGATGGGTAGAAAATGATATATTTTGGAAATTAAAGCCTGCTTTAAATGTCATATTGCACTCAACATGAAACATTTTAATCCATTATAACTCTATTAAAGGTAACAAGGGTACAACATGTCTGATTTTTAACGCTTGCCAAAAAATCAGACAGAAATTAAAAGCCCAGCATCTATAAATAAGGGAAGGTTTTATTCCTCCTACAACCTCGTCAACATATAGTTAAAGATAAATTTCTTCAATGCTGTCTACGGAAGTGGAAATTATGTGATTGAGAAACATATGAGAGAAGGCAATGGATTGAAAAGTATTTCCAAAAAGATGAAATGTAAAGGCATTGTTAAGGAAACTTCCCTGTCTGACCATCCAGGAGCCGCTCTGGAGTCGCCTTCACACCACCAGAGCTGGCACCAGAGACCTTCCCAGCGCCGCCCCCATCCCAGCACAACACCAGCTCCACACTGGGCTTCCCACAGCAGGGTTCCGGACCCCCAGAGCCCCCAAATAGTCTAGTCATGGTGCAATAGCTAAACAATAGAACAGCAGCATAACAAAATGAAATAACAGCTCAAGCAGGCACCTTCAAGGAGGGATCCTACGCTTTTATAACCTTACAGCCCAAGCGCATCAAACACTACGTGGTTGGCTCCTGCTGTCCCTGAGTGTCCTGGCTGGGCCACAGGTCCCAGAACCCACTTGGGATCAGTGTTGGGTTCCTGGCCCTCACAGTCTGGGCTGCAGCTCACACTGCAGCTACACACTGAGCTACCTGCACTAAATGTACTCCTCAACACCACTGGCACATTGAAATCAGTCAAGTCAAGTACTCTCAAAGACAACAGGACTATTCCAGCGTCTACACTCCCAACACCCGGAACTTTCAAGGCCTAAACTTCAAAAACCACAGCTGCAATCAGTTCCATTAAAATAAATTAACTGCACATGCACTGAAATGCTTCATTTGGCTTATTAGTTGTTCCAAATCCAAAGTGAACATAGTGAAGGGGCTGGTTGTTTGAAGGGATTTGTAACAGGATGCAGGAACTAGGACTTTAGCTCAAATACTATGCAGGTTGATAGACACCAAATGTTGTCACCATCTGTCGGTGCCCTATGTGAAATCATTCAGTGGTTCTAGTCCAGGGACTTTACAAACTCAACAGATACCTGGCAAAAATTAAAAATTCCCTAAGCCAAGTAACTCGAGCTGTTAGAGCTCCCAAGCTTGCTGAGTCAGCTGGGAAGCCGGTAAGTTGAAGACAGAAACTAGGACCTGAGCATCTCTCAGATGTGCACATAGGCCAAAAATTGGTAAAGAAAAAACAAAATTAAATTTTCTCTGTATAGGTCCATCAAAAGGCAATGCTCTTGTCAGGGAAATAATAATAATTTCAATTATTATTATTATTTAAATATTAATAATAATAATATTTTGCATGAAATAATAATTATTATTATTTCATGCAAAACACTAATGCCTCAAGTTATGTTTTTATTTAAGCACCTACAGCAGTGTCCTGATTCTGAGAAGAGAATTTTGGCATTTCTGGCAACCTTATAAAGAACCCCCCTGTTCTTAATGGGAGTCAAAGCATTCTAAACAGCTGGCCTTAAGACATTTAATAGTGTTAGAATGGACAGGACTTTGGCTGCAAGTGCCTAGCATGCTTCTAGGCTAAAGTCTTTATTTCTTATTGGCTTTCTTACTAATGTAATATTCCAGCTATCCAGTCTTTTATTAACTTAGTTATTTTTAAGTGACATTTATATTATGTTCCTTGCTAAATTGTGCATCTTATAATTTAATCTTGAAAAATCCTTAGAGAGCTTTCAAAAGTAGCCGAAACCTCTCTTAGAAGAAAGGTATAGCATGCTGAAAAACAAAATCACTGCTAACTGCAAGCCTGCTAAAGTCACTGAAAAACGATCCACGCCCAAGGATGTCAGATACTGGACTAAGATAAGAAGTTGCTGTTGCTTGCAGCAGAAAGACAGTGGCAACAACACAAATTATAGGGTTTGCTGAGAGGCAGCTTCTGCTGAGAACAGTATTATGGGCATTGTGCAATGAAGTTTAATTGTGCTTGTTTGCAAAGATAGTGAAGAGTAGTAAGTTCTGTGGTATACATGTTCTCCTTCTAATTACTCAACCACTAATATTTAGCAGACAAAAATAATGTGGCAGCATTTCTGAATGTTTTTTAGTAGACAGACATGGACTATAGCTGAAGAAAAATAGAAAGAGCACAGTTTCTTAGAGATGTTACATCCTGAAATGCAAAAATAGCAACTTATTTAATAACAAAAATGAAATCAAATGAAATGCAAGAGATGCAATCTTTGGAAAAACACCAATCCTCCCTGAAGCACATGAATCCACCCCTGAAGCAGCTGTTCAGAGGCATCTAAGAAGGAGACCTGGCATGGGAAAGGACTGATAAGCAAGTTACATATTGACTGCAGACTTGTGGCATTGTACCATCTCCATTATTCCAAGTACAAACAAAACTTCAGGATATTTCATTTTATATACGAACCAAGTTTTAAATCCAAAGCTAGTCTTCTCCAGTACTATACACATTCAATCTCCAAAAAATATCAGGTAAATGAGGAACGTGGTATACAAGTGTCTGCTTGGTTGTCTCAAAGAAGCCTGAAAGTAAGAACCAGCAAGCATCTACAAATGATACTTTATTTGGAGAGTTTCCACAGTCATTATCCCAAGGATTGACTTTGGAACATCAGTGTTTACTTACGTTATCAAATCTGTGCATGAAACAAACAGTGTTTAATAGGGGTACACAGACACAGCTGTATTTGTACTTGAATCTTTAAGGTTATTAGACCATTATAATAAGAGATAACAGGGGCCAGCCAGGTTGGGCCAATTCACTTCCTTCCCACTTCATTCTGTTCTACTACATAATAGATTTTTCAATTGTGGCCTGGCACAGAAACACTACATGCTTTGTCATTATGATAATTGCTGTCATTCTTCTTTGCAAAGTCCTTATGCTGTTGTTTGCAAGCAACAATTCTCCACCAGATTCAGAAGATAAAGAGCTACAGTGAAAAACACGCATCTTAATGCTTTTCACTGAGTTACATAGTTAAATAACCAGAGAACATGGTTTAACCACTGGATTCCACAACCACGTTTGGAGAGAACTTGACAAAAGAGTTTTGGACTCCAAACTATTCAATCATCTCACCAGGGACTAACTCAAATGCTGGCTCTGACACTCCATATACCAGTGCTATCAGCTGTAACTTAATTCACTCGTGTATGCAAGAAAGGTGAGCAGTTAATCACCCTCTACACAGCCTAATTAGTGCAGTGATTTTGTGTAGGCCACTCACTTCCAAGGGTCTGCCTGGAGGAGATTACAATTGCTTTTAATATCCTGAACTGAAGACCAGTAGTAGATTCAATAGTTTGGAAAGCCTTACTTTAAGGCAGTACTTTATAACAACATACTCAAAGATGTCAAGAATCCTTCAAAACTGATACCAACACATGTGGAAAATAATTCTGTGAAGAAATGTGCTCAGGGATAATCCATTTTTCAATAAGCATTCTTCTAAGTTTGCTCAAAAAAACTCAACCCAAAGTAAAACAGAACATTTCCCAAGAAAACAAGGAAAAAACAACATGTCAAATATACTAAACACAGTCTTGCATAATGAACTGCAGCACATCAACTTGGAAGTTCTGAGGATTCCTGCACTACAGTATTTTCTTACAGCATTTCTGTAACAGAAAACACATTTCTTGGTATGTTTCTGCATCTCACACAATAATCGATTCCATTGAATACACACAAATATTAAGATAGGAACTGAATGCTATTTGACTTTAAATTCATTAGGTTAAATTTTAAAAGTCATAAGAAGGCTCTCTGCCTATTCACATAATGAACATGAATCAGAAATTAAGAATCATTATTTAAATCCAAAAGATTTTGTTCATGTCCTGTTTGGTTCTCAAAGGACAGTACCTATTCACATGTTGGAGTCTCAGTAAGGAGGTGATTCAATGAGAGGCTGGCTTTGTGATGATATTGCCAGCATTTGTAATAACAATGCAACCTAAACACTGCAATTAAAAAACAGAGTAGTGTTTTTGGAATACCCCCCACTGTTCTAAAGTGCATTGTGAATATTAACATATTCCAGTAAATTAGTTTGTGCTCATTATCATAAGCAATTACTTACTGTTTAGGTGCTGCTGATATTAAGTTGGCAAGCAATTTGCAAGAAATAATACATAGCAAAAAAAACTTTAAAAAATTCTAACAGTATGAAAAGACAAGTGTTTCTAGAAAGACAGTCCCTTATATACTGTCTGTCTCTCTAAAAATTCTCTGTATCTCTTCCTATCAGTTATCTTTTTTCAGTAGCAAGTGGATAACTAACTACCTAAGGCTCTGTGACAAACTCTTTATAAACTTCATTTTGATTCTGTGGAGTAAATCATAAATACCTCAGGCCAAATGTGACAGTAACAACTCATTCACACCAGAAAAAAAGAGCGTTTTCATGCTCATTTTTGAAAATAATGGTTTAAAAAATATGTCAGTGTGAAGTTCAGTTCTTTGCTCTCAAAGCTATTACTTTCCTGATACAACACTGTCAGATGGTGAGAGTAAATCAACACCTTTGTCCTCAAGATAAAGCCAGAAACAGAACAAGGCATGGAGAACCTGTCCTGCTTTTAGCAATAACACCAACATAAGCCTATTTCTCTTCAGCCCAAGAAAGCAGTAATCCCAAAGGAAATAACCTCTAAACTAAAACCCCAAGTTAAGAAAGAACCAGGACTACTATTCTGAAGGACACTTAGGAAATGTGACAGACATTCCTAGCCTGGTTTTTTACTTAGCCACAGAAAATTTGCAGATCAGGTGGCTCAAGCCAAACACAACCAAAGAGTTTTGTGGAGTCTAAAACAAAGGGAACCATTTTGTTCCTTAGCTTACATCTTGGCCCCAAGTATCACACGAGAAACACTGCATGTTCTTTGGCTCACACAACATCACTTCTCAGGTTGCTCCACATGCAGAGATGATGCCAGAGCACAACCAAGGGCTGAGGGGCCAAATGAGAAGGTGTGAAATAGCTATGCCATGGTGCACTTTCTGCCAAAGTCTGGTTGGCTGATTGAAGGTTGAACTCAATGATCTTAGATGTCTTTTCCAACATGAATGATTCTGTGAATAGGTTATCCCTTCCCCTGAGCCAGCCTGCACAGCCAAGGAGCAAAGATCCAGCAGCCAATAGTGCCATCAGCCCTCAAGGACCTCAAGCTGTCCCTACAGATATGGGATGGGCAGGTTGATCCTTCTGCTCATGGTGAGCTGAAAGACTTCAGTATGCCCAAGTGGGATTTCAGTAATTCAGTTGCTAATCCTGATCTGGTAGGATCAAGAACCTATAGAAACTGAGGGTATGAGACTGCAAACTACTTGTATGAATATTGTGCCTCTCTGTTTATGCAAAATTGCCTTTCATGCAACTGTGAACCTTAATGGGGACCTTGGGTATCCAGCACAACATAAACAAACCACAGTAGTTTAAGCAATTCTCAGAATACATTTCTAAAAGTATAACTTGTGATCTCAGGTCTCAATCTTTCCAGCTATGTTTCAGTCCGGAACCAATTACTATAACCATCTTATCTTGCAAAATGAACAAGACTGTAATAGAAACACTAATGCACCCTTAACTCCAGGACCTCAATGGTCCCTGTATGCTATGCTCAACTTTGTACTCTGTTTTTATAGATTATTGGGTTGAAAATATCTATGCTAAAAATAGGCATAACTTTTAAAATTAATTTAGCCAATTCTTAAATATATTTTATCTTATTCAAAGCTGGAGCACTTTTAGCACCTTTCTTGTCACTACTTTAAAAAAAATAAGTTTCTAAATGATTATTTTTTGAATCAAATCTTCCAATTAACTTTGTGAAGTAAACCCACAGACTTTTGCAGCTAAAAATGATGTGTGCCTTGGTCTCAGAAACAAAGTAATGAAGCTCTCATCTGATTAGGAAAGCAAGCGCTTTGTACTTATTCACCTTGAATACAAAAAAAAAAAACCAAACAAACCAGCAACTGTTTTTAATGAGAATAGGGCTTCAGCCACTTCATATTTCCCCTTTCATCAATCCTCAATTCTCTTCTTCTAATCCTAATCTGCAAGAGTTCTGACAAATTGTTTTGTTTCTAACAGTGTTGTAGCCATCATGAGCAGCTCTCAGAGTCACAGGCCACATCTCCAAACTATTCTACTACTTCTGCTTGGGGAAAAGAAAATACCTTACAGCTGCCGTTCAATACCAGTGTCCTTAAGCTACTGACTCCTTGTAGGCTAAAAAGAGAAGGAATGGAAGCACCAAATTACATTTTAATAAATAAAAGATGATGCATAACAGCATACAAGGAAAAACATTTTTCACAAATCCCAAAAGACCTATTTCTGCATTTTCTGGAGAAATCTTGACTCATCTACATTCAGGATCTTGGCTGTACATGACATTTAGACACAGGATTGTTAAACTAGAGCTATAATAAAAAATGCAGGAATATTTCCTTGAACAGCAATTTCTATCCATTTAAATTAAACCTCCTTAATGTTTGTAGACCCAAACACAGCTTTTTCATATCTGTATTACACAGAATCTTAGCAATGATAAAAAATGTCATGTTTCATAAACAGGATTCCTCCCTGTAGCCTCATAATCTAATAATATCAAAGACTAAGGGAAGCTGAACTTTTACTGAAAAAAGAGTAAATTGGTAGAATTAGCAGCTGAAATGGGAATTTGCATATGAAACCCCAAAATACCCTAAAGCTACCTTAAAAACTAAGGAGGAACTCCTAATTTGCAAATTCAAATAAGGAGGCATTTTTATGTTCCATAGCAGCTTTTCAAACTTCAACTTGCATGTGAGCACTTCCTTACACAGATCAGGTGTGGTTTTAAGGGAAAGCTGAGGGTGGATACAAGCCACAAAAAAAGGAAAGATACAGGAAAAGCTCTGGATTAGAATCACACTGCATCCCTCCAAGGGTAAAATCAACAGAATGAATCTGACACAAAAGTCATGAGAGGGCACAAGCAATGAAGAGAATGTTATGAAGTAATTAATACTACCCTGTGAGCCTCTTTATGCTCATGCAAACAAACATCTTTAAAAGATATTGGACCTAAAGAGCAAGTCTTGCTCTAATTGTTGTGCTGGTGGCTGGAGAAGTCTGCTGTTGTTAAGTCAATCTGATAAAGCTGACATAATTGTAAAGCACAGCCAAATCACATGCAAATCCTCTTAATGCATGTCAAAGAAGCCTGGATCCCTCAAATACCAGATCCTGTCATGCCTATGGCATCCCTCTTCCATAGGTCAGCAGCAGTGTCCAAGACACTTAGTGGTTCCCTGCTTCAGGAAGCTGATGCAGCTCCACTGCTGCCTCTCCCTCCTCTAGGACAGCCTAGATGGCCCTTTCTGAGTGCTGTGGATTTAGCTGTCAGCACACTCTCCTCCTGGCACCTGTGTCAGGGAACACTTCAATATTTTGTGGATGTTTCATCTGCTCAAATGATTAAATTCCTTGTATAAGACAAAACTGATTAAAAAAGAATTAAAGTCACAAAACTGCACATAAACAGAATCCATGAGGCCCTCCAGTAATGCAAACATAACTGATAGCTTCTACAAAACCTACCTAATTAGAGTGGTTATCAAAATGAAGGTCATATTAAAGAGTACTAAGCACATCCTGTACTTATACTGATATTCATGTTAATGTTCATGAAAGTAATTTCTGTTTTAAAAGAGATGATTATTTAGTACCATTATCAGTCTTAGCCTCAATACTATGCTGTCACTAATATGCAGAGATCTCAACTTCAGAAAAAGATTTATCTCAAGTGCTGGATCAGTATGAGCTTCATACCTCACAAAACATAGATTCTGCAGAGAAAAACCCATTCTGTTTGAGCAAGACACTGTGCTCCTTAGGCTTCCCTTCAGTTGAGGTGGTGACCTGGATCCTTCAATAGCTCAATTTATTAATTCTGGACAGCATATAGCAAACTGCTTTCTGCAGTGATTTACACTGATGGAGGAGAGCTATTGAGGAACTTTCCCCGCCTTTAAAGAAGACACTTTAACTATCACATCCTGTATAACAATCAATGTTTCCCCTTGCTTCTTTCAGCCACTTTCCAAGTTGGCAGTCTTAAGAAAGCATTTTCAAAAGAAATCAAACTTTCCTTTGATTGAAAAAAGGTGTGTTTTCCTCATGCTCTTCTATGCAAGGTTTTATAAAGGAAGGAAGTGCCATTTCATCTGAAAAGATATTGTGAACTATTTTATTTTGGGATTTTCTGTCTCAATGTGTTTCATATATTTACTTGCACTCAAGACAGTTAGTAAAAGAGCAAGCAGCCTGACCTTTGGGCAACTGTCAAAAAGCCCAACTCTGCAATTACAACAACCAGTGTGACCTTCTTCTCTACCTTCAGCAGCCAACAATCACACTCAAGGAAGGAGAAAAAAGCAGCCTGGCCTGTGTAGAAAATTGGACTAGGTCAGGTAACACAGCCTGTTCCCAAAGCACTTGTAGATGGAGCACTTTGTGAACTCTCTCAGAGCACCTAGGACCTACCAGCCGAATTCCAGAACTGTTCCCTGTGATGCCTTGCCAGCAGCAGCAACTGCCAGTTTTACCAGAAGAGATTTATCCATCTTTCTGCAGCTTTGTCTCTGTCACCTCAGACTTGATATTGCAGATCATCTGTTTTTCTGAGGGCACCATAAACACCTAATTATTTACTCCTCCATAATCCATATCCAATTTTCACAGCTGCATGCATACAGAGCTGACAGGAGGGCTTTTGAGGGCATGGCTCCATGCACAGGGGCTTGAGAGTCTCCAGTCTTTACCAAAACGCCACTAGAAACCAGGGGAACTTGTTCCCAGCAGCACACTCACTGCAGCAAACAAGCTGCATTATAGGCTAGAGCTTGCTTCCAATAGACTTCCAAGGTCAAGATCATCAAAAACATATATTGCAGCGCTGCTGGGAAGTAAAACACAAAGTGGATATAAACGAAGAGGAAACCTGCCATGACCACTGTTAATTATCCATAGTTCTATACTCCAGGCAAAATCAAGCAGCATATATCAGTCATTTTCTTAGTAACAGAAACAACCACTGTATTTTCTGACTCCTCTCTATACCGCATCAAAAGTGGCTTGGTTTTATTAGGAGAAATATACAGTGCAATATCCTATGCCATGCAATATGCTCCAAGACTCAGAGGGCATGTGGTTGATTTTATTGATTCAGTTTACACACTACTGTAACCCCATTATTGCCAGCAGAGCAATTGGAAACTGCAAGCAGATTCTAGATTTATACACTCTGATGTTTCTAATTTTCTAAAGTACACAGCTAGCTTCATTTCTTTTCCTTGCTTTTTTCTTTTTATTTAGATTTTCCTGTCTAATAAATCCACTGCTGTAGGACACCTACTCAACAGTACTCTAGTAAAAAAAGGGACAGAATTCATTCCATTAGGGGCATTTATTGGTATTATTAGGATTTTACAACATGATAGCATAATCTATCCTTTGCCTGAAGTAAACACTCTTAAAGGAAAGTCTACAGGGAGAGTAAAATTGAAGCATTTTTTAAAGTGGTGAATACTAATCAGATACATAGCTGGAGGAAAAAATAATGTTATAACAGGAAGATCCAGCAAGTAGACCACACGACAAGCATGATACCAAGGAATCAAAATATGACTGTAGCATATACTTTGGAGCAATAAGAGGGGCAGAAGGATTCAAGGACAAAATGGCAGGAGGTAAACATGACTGTCTCTGTTAGGCTAGAGGAGAAAAGCAGGACAGAAAAGTAAAGATCTGAATGCTTGCACTGAAACCAAGGCAGTGAGAAAGAGGAGCCAAAGATTTCCCAGCTTGTGTCTCCAGGCTTTGCTACAGCTCAGGAAGAGACTACCAGGGTTTCAAGCTACCACCCACATTGTAATGATTGGAGGATACCTGGATTTCTATGGATCTTGTTGGAGATTCCTAAGGATGTGTTGCAGGACATCTAGACTGTTAATCACCATACCTCTACTATTCAAACACGTCCAATCTTTACTGTAATCTAGCTCTTTATTCTCTACATTTTCCTGTGTTTTGCTGGTCTTGATGCTATCAGATTCTTGTCTACAGAAATGTTAACTACACCTAGGGTTTCTATAAAAATACTTGGTAATAATGCAGCCAGTCATTTACTGAGCTCAAAAGCAGAACTGTAGCATAAAGTGCACAATAACACTGCCTGTTTAGATTATCTGAGATAATAGTCTCATAAATTGTGACTGCGCTTAAAGTGATCAACACTGACTCTTAATAGGCCTATTACAAGGTCAGCAATAGAGGATAAGGAAAAAAGTAGCATCTACAGCCTCTACTTGTTTAGAAGTCAGGCTTCCCATTTAGTAGTAAACCAAAACAAGAAAAAAAAAAGCCACACCATACACATACAGCAGTGTCTGAAGTATTAGCAAATACCATTTAAGAAATCTTTTCATTTCTGCCTATTTTCATTTTATTAAGCTAATATGACAAAGTGAATGCATTCAGAGCAAAAGTATTGATCTCAGAGACTGTTTCTTTTCTCACAAATGCCAAAGTAAATTAGGAATAATTCACCTGAAGATAACTGAAGAGAAAAAAACCAAAACCACATTGTAATAAGAGGAGATTCTCTCCAGAGCTGTAAAACTGGAAGCACCACTTGGAAGGGGTGCTATATTCTGTGCTACCTCCCCGGAGTAGACAGAGACACAACAGGATGAAGCTGAGATAAAGCTGCCCTCTTGGAGGAAAGCACATCTCCAAGAGTTGTGTCTCCCTGTGTTAACTTAGCTCTTTCCTAAAGAGCTAACTGGCAATGGAAAGAATTCCTCCCTGGGGTGCCTGACTGCCTGTGGCTAGCTTCAGCACAATGCCTAAAGTTTAGATGCTTGTTCCAGATGAGACGATTCACACTTTCCCAATAAATCCCAGAGCTGTTTATGTCCAAGAGCACTGCCAACAAGTTCATGAGGAAGGCCGTGGGGAGGGGCTGACTTTCCCAGCTAACACGGGTGAGAGAGGAGGAGCAGTTCACAGGACAATAGGCAGCAAAGGAGAAATTCCCAAATTGTTGATAAAAAAATTATAACAAGAACAACATGTGATAAATAATTATTTAAGCTATATAGCTATCATCAGATGGAGACAGACACCAAGAACAGAGAAGCTGTGAAAGGAGACACACAAAAGATTTCCTTTACACCATCCCCAAGTTTCTACAGCATGAAGCTTACCATTAATTTTGTAACTTTAACTAAGAATTAGTTCTTTCAAAGTAGTTTGCAAAACTCTGTAGATGTAATTGATTGCAAGCATTTTTCCTTTCAGTTCATAAGCAGGTAATAGACAGCACAGGGAACATGCTGCTAATCAATCTCATCCTCAAGCCACATCAATCTTGGATTTGTATCAACCCAATTTTACCTAAGCTAAATCACTGCTTCAACAAAAAAAGCCAGAAGATGAACATTTGACAAGGAGTAAGGTGGTACATGAGACTTCCTCCAAGACCTGGGGGAAATCCAGAATAAATGCCCAGTAGGACAGAATAACAGATGGAAAAAAAAATAAAATAAAAGAAACTTGTTGGTAAACAAATAAACAGGAAACAACACAACAAAAATGTCTTTTGGTAGTAAAAGTGAGTTATCATATTTGCCCAACTTCAAAGAAGGTAAAATGTCTCTAGAGACACATTTGCATTGAGCACAGCCCTATTAAAATTGATGACAATTACTGTTTAAGGAAAATCAACCTCTGTGTTTCCTAAAGGGGAGAATGCCATATGATGAAATATGCATAAGAAAACAGAAGACAGCAGCTAATTCTAGGCATCAAAGTCAAGTGATCTGTGTAGGATCATAGACAGTCCAAAGAAGAAATTTCACTCTCCACAGAAGATTATTCAAAACATTTCTAATATTGAATATGTCCAGGAAATATATAAGGGCACTCCAAAGCCCTGATTTAGGTTGATATATCAGAGCTCCAACATTAAGACTGTGAGCATTGTCAACGTATTCATAGGCCCAGTTTCATGTTCTTAGAGGGAAAAGTGTAACTTCCATGGAAAAACAAAGGTGCTCTACTTTCATGATCTGTCTTATCCCTGCTAGATCAGGAGATTATAAATTTCACCTAGTGCATTAAAATAGGAATTAAATGCCCACCTGCATGCTAAGGAGGAGTAATAAAGTCAGAACTATTTTTTTTTTTTTTGGTTAATGAATAGGGATGAAACATTTTCACCAGCAGCAGTTAGCATCCAATTTAAGTACATCAGTGAACAGTCTTGTTCTTTTGCAGTTGAAAAAGAGATCCAACAGCAGTGATGAATGACTGCAGATGAGTAGGTACATTAAGCCAAGACTCACAGTGCATCATGAGCTGCTGCTGCTGTTTGCATTTACTATAAACAGAAAAAAAAAAAAAAAATCAAGAAAAGAGGGTCTGGGGCAAAAGAAAAAAAATGGGGAAAGTACAGTGTGACAGAATGTGCATGACACCAAGCAGAATCTAAGAGAAATCCAGCACAGCCTGAGAACACAGCAGCAAGGGGGGGGAGGGTCCTGAAGGCATCCTGGTTTCACAGAATGTGAAGCAAAGTTAATTTCTGTGAGTTTCAATCGTAGAAAGAAAGAGTATTTCAAAGCCCAACATGACACATTGGACACTACCTGTGGGGCATTACAGGATTCCCGTATTGATGGGAACAGCAACAGTGAAGATTCTGAATTGCAAAACAAAACAAAAAAAAACCAAAACAAACAAACAAAACTTAACACCTGATTAAAATAAGCAAGTGGAATACATGTTGGGGAATAGCTGGGAACCATGGAAAATAAAGGGGAAAAGAAGAAGTTAGATAGCAAGATGAAAGATCTATAGACAGGTAGAGGGATAGATAGAAGCAAAAAAATAAAAACATCATAGAAACTGTATCTATGGCAACACTGAAATAGAAATTAGTAGACATTTTTCTGCATTTGAAGTCTGAAGGTTGGAAGAAAATCAAGCCACGTTGCCAGCTATTTTTTTGTGCTCTGCATTATAGAAAACATGTCAGGAGACAGAAAAGAAAATATCAGTCAGGTCAGAAGAAGGGAAATAAAGCATCCTTCTTACTTCCTTAACAAGCTTCACTTTCTAGTCCTTATTTTCTAAACCAGGGTTACATACATTTGTTTCAATAAAATTCTTTTTTTCTAAAATATAATGGTTGGATATGGGGAATTCAATTTTATTTAAAAGAATGTAGGTTTTATATGAATTGTATCAATCTATTGTTTTAAAGTATTTAATTAATCTAAAGAATATAAATAACTGGTTTCCTTGATTGCCTTTTCTCTCGAAATGCACATCAAAACCAGATATTTTTACTTGCACACTGTCAAATCTGATCTCTATATATATTTTCAAAATTTGTTAGGTAAATGTATGTAATTACTGACTTATTTTGTAATCTCTTATAAAATGCCACAATATTTTCCACCCCAATTCTGTTCCTCCAATGTATTGTGCAGCTCATATTTCGGGTTTTCTCTAACCTGTTATCATTCCTACTTAAAAAGGGAAAGCTTGACTTTTCACTGCTTTGTTCTTTGTTCAGTCATTTATACATGAGCAAGTGGGTGTGAAGTGCTGGCAGATGTGTCAGGCTGTGTTCCACTGCTTCCAAGGAGTACAGGAGGGGAAAAGCACTGGATACTTAACCTCACCACTTCTGTTTCAACAATTAGGCGTTAGTATTCAGGATTCATTTATTAGGCTGTTTAACCAGTCCTAGACTTGGAAGGTGACTGTCAGGTGTGTATATTAAGAGAAGGATGCTGTAATGGGATTTTTAATCTATCCACTGAAAAGAAAACGAGGTGCAAATTGTTGATGAACTGAGAATGAGGAAAAAAGAATTTATTTTCAGACAAAAAAACAAATTCTTGCCCTAGGCTTCGAAAGCTCTGAATTCTATCTCAAGCATCAGTGTTACTTTAATATGCTTCTGAAATAAGTACATTTCATAAAATGTCTGTTCAAATTCTAAAATGAAGTAATTCTTCACTTGGATAACATTATTCAAACGAACAATCTGACAGAAGCAACTCAAAACTTCCCTGCATGATGAAGTACATCTCATGCACATCATCCATGCATAAATTACACTCCTGGGTCCCTCAGAGGATTCCCCTATTGGATAAATCTGCTCTCCATTGTTCAAAGTGCTCTTCCCCACTTGAGCTCACAGACATACCTCCAATGCAATATTGCCTCAGATTGTGCTGACAGTCATGCCGATTTAAGAGTTCAGGACTCACAGTATTTCCAGTACATCATTTTTAAAGCTACAGATAATACGTCTAAAAAGTGTCAAAAGATGCTGTACCTATACAGAAAAAGTGCTGAGCCTGTGTTCTGAGAAACTGTAGCAACCACACTAATGCTATAATTCCTAATACTGATGTTTCAAATTTCTCTGTTATTTTAACTGAAGAGCATCTTTAAAAATTTTTTATAAACCATAAATTCTGCCATAGAGGTCTCTAGAAATTTGTAAGTTTAAGCGAAAAACCAGTGGAAACAGAAGATGGGAAAAAAAGTTGTAGATACAAGGACAGTGAGGATATAAAATCCATAACTCCTTGAAAGGACTGAATGAAATAAGAAATCAAGATTTTAAAAACAACTAATAATCTGTATGAAATTCTGAGCATATGGAGCATAAGTTCATTTAAGACACTGGAAATGGTTTCTTCTTACTCTAGAAATAAATGTGGCTCTTGAGAGTTTTGCTTGACTCCAGAAAAAGAGGAACTAAGACATTATTATGCTCAATGATGTTGAGAAATTATTCAGTAGGAGAAATTATAATCCTATGATAACAGTCATGCCTGTACATAATGTCAGCCTGGGCATTATATGAATCCCCAGCACAGAGGCTGAAAAGAGTTTACAGCAGCAGTGAATATTTAAAAATATGCTGTTAAAAGGAAGCACCATGCACCCCTTCCTGGGGGGAATTGCCATGACTCTATGTCTTGTCCTTACCCTCATCCACACCGCTACAAGCTCTTGGCTGTGCTTGACCCTCATCAGCTGATGTGCACTCAAGAAGCTGAACTGGATGTCAGTGACCCACCATTCATAAATCTGCAGAGCTGGCTTCAGTGGCACAATGTTCCAGGCTGGATTAAAAGACACCTCTAAACCCCTGGAATGTATTTTATATGGAGCTTACCCTGCACTTGTCACATAACACAGTGAGATTGATCCATTGTTATGATTGTGGCTGTACTGTAAGCAGTGCATTCAAATGCTCTAGTTAAACACAGTTTAATCTTAAAAAATCTTAATCTAGTTTAATCTTAAAAAAATAATAATAAAAAAACCCCCTCTTTCAACCAAGTTCAGCACATCATTTTCCCATAACCATGTAAGCAGCTGTTTACAGAGTGCTGCATCCAGCACTGGGGCCCTCAAGCATTAGAAGAATATGGACTTTGAAGCCCAGAGTAGCAAGCCCAGAGTAGGGCTGTGAAGATGATCAGAGGGCTGGAACACCTCTCTTATGAAGACAGGCTGAGACAGTTGGAGTTGTTTAGCCTGGAGAAGAGAAACTCTGCAGAGATCTTTTAGAATGTTCCAGTACCTAAAGGGCCCTACAAGAAAGCTAGAGGGGTCATTTTGATAAGGGCATGTAGTGATAGGACAAGGGGTAATGGCTTTAAACTGAAAGAGGACAGACTTATCAGATATTAGGAAGAAATTCTTTACTATGAGGGTGATGAGGCACTGGTACAGGTTACCCAGAGAGGCTGTGGATGTCCCATCCCCAGAAGTGTTCAAGGCCAGGTTGGATGAAGCCCTGAGCAACCAGGTCTAGTGAAAGGTCTCTCTGCCAATGGCAAAGGATGTGAATTCAGATCTTTAAGATCACCTTTTGATCCAAACAATACTGTGATTCAATAACATCATTCTATGATTTGAGCAATTCTTATTTGTCTCACACAAAGGAGGACGCATAAATCACCAAAGAGAAACTCCTTCTCACTCTGTACCCTTACACGCATTTGTGTCACCTGAAGTGTATGCAACAATTGCTGCACAGATACACAGCACAAAAAGCATCTTAAAGCTTCTGCTTCTCTTCTGAATAATTTATCAAATGCTTAGTTGTACTTCAGAGATCTCTTTTCTTAAACTCAGATTACAGCACTATGAGGCACGGTGTGATTTCCTCATGCTCACACTGATGAACCATCATTCATACAACTAACCCTACTGTGACAAAACCAAAGTGCAGCTCTAAGTCCAGGGCAGTAAACTGAAATCACAATTTCTGATGTTCTTCTAGGCACCATCATTCTGCAACAAATATGAATGAACCAATTTTTTTGGTTATTTTCTCACAAGGGAGCTCTTCCTCACTCACATCACTTAGGAAGTTTAAAAAGCTGCATTTTGACAGAGTTTGACTCACATATATTGAACAATCTCCCTTTTAAAAGCAATATTCTACAAGTAGGTTAGCTCAAAAGATGACTTCTATTTTCTCAATAAATGCTTTTGCTATGCAGAAGAGACAAACATCAGCACGTAGTCTCAGAGAGAAGCTACTTACTACTCATGTGCAGTTTCTCCAAGTAGGAGGAAAACAGATCTTCAGCTTAGTTTACACTCAGGTGGTGCTAACTTTGGCATGTGGAGGATTTTTTTGCTTTTCTCAAAGCAACACCAGCTAACACGCAGAAAGAATGTGGAGATTGGAAAAAAACTGGAAGCACTATTTTCTCTACTGCTTTTGTAAGCATAAATCTAGAATATTAATAGAAATACTCAACCTGACTGCAAAGCACTGACACTGATATCTGGACTCAGGACTGTCATGGTTCCTAAGGAGCTGTTACAGCCGAACTAGTCAGTGGACCCCAAATTAAGAAGGATTTTCATGACTAGTTTTACAACTCTGAAAATGTGGCTATAGCATACCAAATCACAGTTCCAGAGAATCAGAGCCTCAGAGACAGAACCAGCTCCTGTAGAGTATCTCGTGTTATAGAAGAATATAATTGCTATTTTCAAATCAGTGTTCAACATACTAATTAATCAGTGAACTATAAAGGTAAATATTATGTCTACCTGAGTCCCCATGGCCTGTATGTAAAATTAAATTCACTAGCATAACATGTGGCTGCATTGCCTTTTCAGTAGGAGACAGATCACAGAATTGAAAGGTTTGGACAGGAAGAGACCTGAAAGACCCTCTTATTCCAATCTCTCTGCCATGGGCAGGGACACCTCCCACTAGACCAGGTTGCTCAAAGCCCCACCCAACTTGGCCATGAACACTTCCAGGGCTGGGACCACCCCAATTTCTCTGGGCACACTGTGCCAGTGCCTCACCCCCCTCACAGTGAAGAACTTCCTCCTGATATCTATATTAAACCTGCTGACTTCTCACTTTGAAGCCATTGTCCCTTGTCCTGTCACTACACACCCCTCATAAAGTTTCTCTCGCCTTCACATGTTGCAAGGCTGAAATTAGGTAACCTCAAAATCTTTTATACCATATTGTCTCAGCCTTTGCTTGTAGGGGAATTGCCCCATCCCCCTAATAAGCTTGGTGTTCCTCCTCTTGACTCAAACAAATCAACGTGCTTCCTGTACTGGGGATTCCAGAGCTAGGTGTAGTATGTGATTTTTCAAAAAAGAAAGATAGAAACTGCATGTCAAGGCACTGAGCCCTACACAGGCAATTTTAACATGTGCTTTCTACAAAATCACTGCAGAGAGGAACTTCAGTGATTGAACTTCCATCTTTGCTTTGGTAGATGGAAGAATTCAATCTTTCAATCTACAGCCTGCACTTCTTCACTTACATAGGTTTTTTACTTTAAAAAGAGCATGCTCAGTTGTTATAGCAGCACAATACCACCATACTTGCAACATTTATATTAATTTCAGTGGCAAAAGTGTTTGTTCCCCATGGAAATTAATTAAATAATTAATCAGTGTGTACAGGACTGAAGCTTAAACCTTTCTCTGTTCAAAGTTTTTTAGAGAAATAGCAACTTACTCTGGGATTTTTGTTCAGAAGCAAAAAAATCTGGTTTTGTAAGCATAAATCTAGAATATTAATAGAAATAGTCTACCTGACTGGTTTTGTTAAACAATTGCTTTTTGTATAACTTCACCATAAATTTAATTTGCAAGTGGATATGCCTGATAAAATGCTCTATTTCTGATTCACACGAGTGAAAACATAGAGGAAGGCATAGCAGGTGGAAGACAGACAATTCCACTGCCACCTCCTTGTCTTTTCCCATGTGGGTTGCAGAGAGAAGTCTGTTCAGAAGCCAGTTAAATCAGACCAGCACCCTATTATTCACTGAGGCAATACATTGTCATTTGTGTCACAACAGGAACAGGGAACAGAAAAGCTTCACTACATTTAATACTGCCAAGTACCATCACCCAAAAGACTGACAACAATTCCAAATAACTGACAATCAGTGTAATTTTCCTATTTCAACCATCTTAAAAATAGAGCTTCAGCTTCGAAAATGTTCATCTTGATAGTTTTTTGAACAAGTTGTTGCAAAGATCATTTGTCCTGGACTTGTCCGCGTGGCACTTTTCTCTCTTCTCAGTGTTGACAATGATCTGTGCAGCATAAAAACCTCCATTTTTTAAAACATGTTTGGCAATTTCAAATCGCTAGTGCAAAATATAATTCCCAACCCATCTGAGGAAATTGACTTGTTTAAGCTAACCTGTTTTCTAGGTCTTACAGACAATCCATCATCATGCAACTTACTGCCAGGAGAGTGTATGTATGCATATTATAATACATGCTTTTATTAATCTTATTGGAATTAAATCCGCATTGGGGAAAGGACTGAAATCCACTGTTTTTTCCTTTGAGCTAGAATAACTTTTTCTGATGTTTCAGTAATTAGTACAGAAAGATGTAGTTTTCCATACTGTGCACTGCTAACTTTCCTATCTGTAACTGAACTGGTAGTAATAATAATGAAATTGGACATCATAGAGAAAGGTGCTAGTATAAAGTAAAACAGGGTAGAAGATGGAATCAGTCTCAGGAGAAATAATTTTCACTCAAACGACCCTAAAAGTTTGCAATGTGGATTTTCAAGAAGCAGAGGGGGGAAAATGGCAGTATAGAGGGAAGCCTGTCAGCTGTCTTCACACGTGAAATAATCTATAAATTCTCTTTTAGACTCAACTCTACTTCTTCCAAGATTCATAACTATCTCTATTTCTGTAAAGAAGAAATTATTCAATATTTTCTTTGTCATAACAACAGTCCCTGAAACATTTTTTGTTGAATTAGTTCACTCCCAGACATCACACATGGTTTTTGATTTTTTTTGTCTCCTAAAGGATTAAAAATTCCCAAAGAGATTTTGGCCAGTTTTCATTTGAAGAGTCAAGTTTAGTTAGTTTTAAATAAATTAAGACTAATGAAAAAATATAAGAATGTGCAAAAAAATCAAAGCAAAATACAGAAATAGTTCTCCTCACAACATTATCAGAAGTGTGACCATTTCAGGACACAATAAAGAGGGAACTGAGAGAAAGGGAAGGATTTGCCTAAAGGCTAATGGAAAACACAACACCTGCAATAGAGTATTGTGTTTCTCCTCCCAGGCTGGACTTACCCTGGAAAGAAACTATGACCATGAGAAAATATGACAACATATGTCATGGGAAAATAAAGCAGACATTATCCAAAAACCTGACATAACAAATCTACGGCAAGTGTGACGGCTGTGAAAAACCCTGACCTTCTCTATGGAAATGGGCACTTGTTAGAAGAATTTCTAATGTAATTTCAGAATTTTGAAAATACCTTTTAAATCTCCTTACAAGAGTTTATTTTGCTCTTCATGATAAAATTCTTTATTTCCCAGTATTTTGTTCTTTGCTTGCCTAACACATATGCAAATATGACAAATACAGCTGGCTAAATCAATGATTTAATAAAAATGGGAAAGAATTTAAAGCCCTACACAGACATAAACAACAAAAATATAAGAAAAGTAATAATATTTGGGATTTTGTTCAATTTGCTTCCACAAATATCCATTACACAGATATATGGCAACTTCTGGGTATTCTCTAGGAGGGGACTCTATAGGAATGAAGATAAAATTGAATTCAGGATTTGAAGCCCAACATTTTCAGCTACACAGAAAGTATTTTCATTCAAATTCAGCCTTTTTTAAAGCTATGCTTAGAACTTTGGAGTGTAACTGCAGCTTCATTCTGCTACAGCATTTGAAAATCTGTCTCTCTGTTTTACCTACTCACATCTATATAGAAGAAGGGGCCAGAATGTCTTCTTACAGCTTTAAAAGGTGCTTATGCTGCCTTCCTCCTGGCATTTGAGTCTTAAAGCGCAGACAGAGAAAGATCAATAGGTTGTGATGACACCTTAACAGAAACAGAATGTAAGCAAAGACAACTCCATGGCAGTGGTGACCTTGGAACTCATATGCTGATTTAAATTAGTTATGGGTGTTTGCTATTAAGGCAAACTTATCACATACAAAAACTTTCCACAGGCCCTAAGGGAATCTCTGAACTTGTAGAATAGTAAAACAATAAAAGCCTTACTGTACCTTTTAATACAATATTTAGTCCAAAAGTCTACAGAGGAGAGTTGAAATGACAGCAGTCACTACATCATATTCTTCCACTATGCTGCTGTCAATAAAAGGTGCTCTAAAGCCTGAGAAACCTTTCCTCTTACAGAGATGCCCAGATTTCATTTTTACAGTATGTTTTACAGTTACATTTTTGCCAGTAAAAGCAGAAACAAGATTTAAAATTACAATTCTCTTTGGAATTGATTTTAGGTTTTCACATGTGTACACTGAAAGTATGGTTTACATTTTTGACATCAGCATTAAGAAACCCTGAGATAATGTTGCTGCACTATTTTTAAATTAGAGCTAAATCAATAAAGACTTTCCTTTTTTACTTTTTCATCATGACACTGTGGAATATAGAGTTGTAAAAATTGCCTAAATATTATCTAACCTCATATTTTCCTGTAAGAATAAATTCAGCATGGAGGGCAAGAATGAAAGTTGCAGTTCTTTCACTTAACATTCATGTCTTAGTATGAGATTTTAAAATATTGTGTTTATTATATAATGTGATATCTTCGTGCTTTCAATGTGTCTGCCAGTCAGGTTTCCTAAAAGCGATGATTCCAAAATAAGAAAAGAAGCATATTTGAACAACTCCTAATCAAACTTCTCAATGTGGAACATGGATATAGCACACACCCAAGGTGTGACAGCAGGAAGGAGAGTGATACTTGAGCAGCCAAAGGGGGAAATAGCCAAGGTCTCCCCAGCCTTTTCAGTTCTCAATTACAGCTGAAGTCTACACTTATTTCCTTGCTGGGAAGAAAAAGGTAATTTGTGAATCATTTCCTTTTGCCTGGCATTTCAGGAATGAGCTAGTAGGGAACTGAAAGGAGATTAGAAATTATCATCTTGGAATAAATCCCACAGGTCTGTTGGGCAGAAGACTTACAGGAAGGTCATTCCAACATTTGAGGGGTTTTCAGCCTTCCTTTACGTCAGTGACACTTCTCTTTATACCAGGAAGTTGATTAGTTACCGAGACATGACTCAGGCAGCCCTGGACAGAGTGAGGCAGAGGATTCCCCTCATAGCCCACTGCTCAGCCAGATGGAGCACCCCATGCCAGATGGCCCTCCCTGTCCTCCAGCTTTCCCTGCAGGGGCATCCAGACACTTCCCTCATCTTCACCATAGGTCACCACAATTTACACCTACAACAAAACCTCACTGCCCTACAAACAGCGGGAGCCATGCAAACCCCTTGCCTACTGTGTTGGTGTTCAATTTGTCTCCCAAAGGATTTGGGTACCACAACTCCAGCCATAATTTATGCAAGTCCAGAGAAGTAAAAGTACTGCCCCCTCCAATGAGTTGATTTGCATCTCAATGATTACAGGCAATAAAAATTTTGAGACTATGATACAAGTGGAAAGAGGAGAGCTATTTGAGGAGCTCTAGCTATAATTTCAGTCTCATCCAGATAGTTTTGTTGACTTCACACAGTCTAAGCCAGACCTCCTTTAACAAATTAATGGACTTTTTAAATTGTTTTTTTTAAGTTGACATAGAAAATGAAAATTGTATCCCAGAATAAACAAGGCATGCAGCATGGGTAAATCCTGTGGACATTGCTATGCATATCATTATGGTCATATTATCTTTTTTCCCCCGATCTGCCTAAACATACAACAACCATATCTCAAGCCCAGGTTAACTACTAATTCAAGTTGAAAAATGTAATATTTACTGTTTGACATGTGGGTCAGGTTAGCACAAAGCCAACTTTGCCACTTAGGTTTGCAAAAGAAGTACTTACTGCCTAAAATGTGCAAGGAGATGAACAATTATTTCATGATTAACAGCACTTGAATGTTCAGTTTTTGTTTCAATCTAGATGTTAGGGAAACAAATTTGTTTGTATTTCACTTCTCTATCTCTACCTCTAAAAGGAATCCAGCATTAAATCCAAATCCCAGTCAAAACAGCACACCATCAAAACTTGGCATTGAGCTGTTCTGGGAATATTATGAACAAATTGCAAGTTCACATTAAATGCAAGAAAGTTTTCAGACTTGAGGCTGTACAGTTCATAATTTTGTGTCAATTCAATGAATAGTATAAGTTGGGAAAATAAAAACGACCATCAATTATTTTACTGGGTTGAAAGAGTTGGGAAAAGTTAGGTAAAAAGGTCAAACTAAATATGAAACTCTTTATGTTGATATGAGAAAAATTTACACTGACATCAAACATATTTGGAGAGGTTTTATGCCTCATTGCTAATTCCAAGAATTTCTGTTCCATTTAATGTAAATCATCTCCATCCTTTCCTCACGCCCCTTCTGCTCATTCAAGAACTCTTGTTCAGTTCTATCATGGAAATGAAAATTTTCACATCAGCATTAGGGACCCAAAGGGTCATTGGGGGAAAATCAAAACAAAAATCAGAGCAAATCCAAACTATTCAGAGGCTAAATGTAAGAATGAGAAGATAAAAAACCAGAAAAATCAAAACAATGAATGCATGACAAAAGATGATGCAGACAAACATAGCAAAGACACTACTGCCACATAAAAAACTGACATATTTCTGTCAGGAAAATAATGTATTCATTTCCATATGCATAAATACAAGAGAAGCAAATTACAGGTAGAGATATGCAGGTACACCACGAATATTGATTTCCATTAGAATCAAGTCACTTGAAATGAGCAGATGGGAAGGAAATAAATCCCTGCTTTTCACAATCAGTTAATCATTAGTAAATTCATTAATTTTTTAAAAGGAAAAGAATTACATGCAGAATTATGAATCTCAAATGGCAGTGGTGTTTCCTGAACAAAACAGTTACTGTTAGTGCTCACTATGGTAAGAGACAATTAGAAATTAATTTTTGAATTAAAAACTAGAGGGCAGCTTTGTAAGATGATTGAACAAGGTAATTTCTAACAAGAACAGACTGTTTCCCATATTTGTTCCAATAAAATGACAGCTTTTCTCTAGATTGTTTCAGATTTATAAAGAGCAGGATGAATTTTTCTGCATACATACAAAGTACTGGCATTGTGATGAGGTAATGTGAAATTTAAATTTACCCAATACACTGTAATATGCTGTCTGAATATTCCTTCCTCCACCTTTTTTCCTCAATTAAAAATTCATGTTGCACTTAATTGCTCAATTTGCCCAAAGTGTAATAAACAATTGAAGAAGCCATTGAGTACCACATAACAAATAAATTACTTAGTATGATATGACAAGATATTACTGGCCCAATTAGTGACACAGATCCTTTAGTGCAAGGTAAGGAAAAAAAAAGAAAAAAGGATCCCTAATGAAAATAAAGTGTTCTACAAAGAAAAAACACAATCTGTATGTATTGTATGCTTTGAAGTCCAAGAGTGTCTCCTGGGAAAACTGAAACTAAGGCACTAAGCAAGTTACTGATTAAAGCCATTTACTTCCATGACATTTTGTGGCTGTGTATTGCCAGGGTGTATTAGGAAGATATAGGATTATCTGCTGTCCTGGGAGAGAGTTGTTTGAAAAACTTAGAAAAGATTGCATGGGTTATAATATAAACTATAGTTTTCCCCCTAAAATGTTGTTCATAGTGTGAGAAATCTCTTGGTTTGCATGCACCATTATTGCTGTTTCTTATGCACTCTGCAGAATCAAAGAGAACTTTGAGGGACATTCTCCTGTGATGTGTCGAGTGCATCCAACATCCAGAAAAGTCCCTTGGGGTTAAAAGCATTTGACTTTTCCCAGAAGATACCCAGTACACCACAGAATCAAACTCAAAGGGAAAATATTAAAGATTCAATAAAAAAGAAGAAAAAAAGAAGAAAGCTTACTTGAAAGAAGAGTGTGGCTGGAAGGTCCAAGAGCAATAAATCAGAGCAATTAAATTCAGTGGTAATGTTTCTCTCACTTAAAAGGAAATTGCAAGGACTACAGTGCCCTGAATGGCAGTTTTGCTGCCGTGGTGTAAAATTTGAAATGTATTTCACAGTCAGCTTTTTAAAGACACTGCTGCGTGCAGTAAAATCCACAAAATATGTTTTTTCGGTTTTCCCTAGCATCTGAGTATATATAAGGTCTTTCTTTATGGTAACTCTCCTCTGGTCTGAGAAAGAGCACTAGTAAATCATCTGCTTCAGTTTATCTCCAGTCTTTTATTAAGCTACTTGAGAGATATTTCTACGGTTTGGAATTCAGCAACTAATGAGGACAAAGTAAATGAGGACAGTACCAAACATGGGTACATCCTCAGATTGTCACCTTCACACTGTAGAAAAGCCCTTTAATGCAGGAAGATGTCAGTGCGGAATCTCTTGGTAACTGGATTTAAGAAGAATTATTCTTCTGATGAGCAAAACCCAGTCCTACGTGCTACTCTGGATGGATTTCCATTTATGACAGATCTGCAGGATACAAGAACCAAAGAACCTGTAGCAATGACAGACTGCACCCAAGGATGGTTTTGCAATCAGCCAAACATATAAAAAAATTCAAAGTTTGCTTCTCAAGTTTTATCTCCACTCTGGTTTCCCTTTTCAAGCTTTCTCTGGAGAAACAAGTAGAAAGAGAAGAAAGCAAGCAAACCTTAGGAAATCTTTAGTTGCATTTAACTACCACTGTGCTTTACTACATCCTGCCTGTTAATTTTGAAACTTGTTAAAAGTACAGCGTTTAGCAGACAAGTTGGAAAAAATAACTCTGCTTATAAGCACACCTGCATTTATTTTTACACCAGCGTAATTTCACCAACTAGAATGTATGACACAAGATTTATTTGAGAACAAAATCTCTTTCTAGTTTTGTTTGGTTTTCTGAAGGCCTGATTCTCTATAATTGTGTATAGTGCTTAATTTTAAGGAATCCATCATAAAAGCCTCTGTTCCTTACAGGTAATTAAATCCATACATCAATATACTCTGACTACATTAGAAAACAAAAACTCCCCATCCCACTGCCTAACTCAGCAGTAGCAGAAAAGCACAGTAACACCTTGAGTTGGAATGCAAAACTAAAAACACACCTGTAAATTATCCTGTTAACACAGATTATCCTTGTAACTCAAGCAGAGCACACAAAGCAAATATGCAATGAGTGCACAATGTAAACACATCACATATGCTTAATAACAATGAGATTTCACTGGCAAAGAAAGCATTTGAAGCATACTGAGAAAAACTAAGAGCAACCCACTAGCCAGGCTTTGTAAAGGAAACAAGAACCCACATGGGAATGTTCCTTGGAATAAAGTGGCCAGCTATGGCTAAAGGCATTAATCTTCTCCACAGCCCATCCTTTTGTCCCATCATTAATCAATAGAAACAAAATAAAGCAGGGAAGAGGAGGTGGACAGGGGGAGGAAACCTTCACACTGTCACACATGTGAGTAGAAAACTCTACGAAACCTAACTTCACATGCTTACACAATAAAATAGAGAGAATTGGGAAGTTGGTGTGTGCTATGTTGAATTATTATAATTTCTTCTACATTTTAAAGCAGATTAACTAAAATAAGATGAAAGAATAAATTCATGTCTGTTATTCTCCATTCATTTTCTGTGTATACCTACACGCTTCATGTACATCTGCTCAGTTCTAACAGATAAAGCAAATCCCCAGTGGGCAGATTTTTCACTTGCCTTGGTGCCTATGTCTGCCTAATACTTAGTTGCAAACTGAAGACCAGTTCAGATTTTTTTAGAAACTTACTTTTTACTTTCCTGTAACATATATTGTGGGTTTATAGGTATTGCATTTCTTGTTATGCTACTAGGACACTGTAACGTTATTCCAATAAACACCTTCAGACATTTTCATGACATATCAGACTTTTTATGCACAGAAGTACTTTTCCCACTTTGGAAAGAAGGACCGGTATTTTAACCTGAGAGAGCTACATTTAAGCACATTTACCACCTCAGAGAACAAAGCCCCTAAAACTTAGTCTTAAGATATTTCAGCTGTTATATGGTTTACACATGTCAGTTGAAACATAGAAATAATATATTGAATATTAACAAGGAACCGTAGTTCAGATTTAGTGATAACTACTATACCACTACTAATAGTCACTGCTACAGAAAAGAGAATGAGCTGTCCATCTCTCCTATTTTGTATGCAGTTCAGCTTCATCAAGATAGAAAATGGTCTGATTATATTTAACTGTAAATCCACTATACAAATAAAGCCGCAGAGTCTAAATATTAACCTTGTTAAACAGTATGAGAAAAATAATAAACAAAGCCACTAAAAAAAGTCCCAGAAGTGACAAAAACAATAAAATCATGCCATTAAAAATCCTGAGCCACTGTACATTGAGGAAAATTAATTAATGTGGCGATAGCTTACACATTTTTGAACAGCACCTGTTCAAAATGCAAAGGCATAAGAGTACTCTATATTTATCAAATGACTTCATGCAATATCACTGTATCATAGTTTAAATTAGCAAGCTCTGTGCAACAGATTTAATGATGTACAGTAACTCCACACTCCTATCTAGTTTTAGTTGTGATTTAAGGGTCTACCAAACAAACCACACAAAATTCCCAGGTTTTCTGATTTTGCTTTGTTGATTTGCTTGGGTTTTTTTTTACACCTTAGTTAAAGAGAAATTAACTGTTCTGCCTTCTAGGAAAAAAACAAAAATCAAAAAACAAAACCACACCAAAACTACAAAATGAGGGGTTTTTGGTGCTACTGAATTAGACAAAGCTAATATAAAAATCACAACAACATATTCCCTATTTATGGCAAACTTCCATTTATATCCTTTTATTCTTGGTGGGGTAGAAGGGGGACAATAGCCAGACTGAAGATTGTGAGTGATGCTATATGAAGAGTGTTGCTGAAATATTTAAAAGTATTTTAAAGAGGAAAGGTCCTTCTTCTTTCAAACTCTAAAAGATTGCAGGCTGCTTTTACCCACAATCTATTGCATTAAATTCTTCGAGGGAGGACTCAGCCACATCTTCCTTAGCCATGAGTGTGAGTCTATCCAAATATATTAGTCTGATAAGGTTTTCATTCAAGATAAAAGGGAGTTGGTCAGATCCAAGGCCATGAAGACTGAAATGAAGAACATTTCAGATTTATGATGCGTGCTGCTCAAATTCTATTTCTACAGAACACACAGAAAATTTTGGAATGAGTGAGACTCTTCAATAATAGCTAATCTTAATAATGCATGAAATAACAGGACCAGTAGATTTCTGTTAATTGAGATCACTAGTCCTTGTACTCAGAAAGAATACAGGTGCTCACAGTTTTCCATGCATGTCCTTCATGCTCCTGGCTCCTCTAGAAACCCTCCCTGTCCTTCAACTGATTTCCATTAAAAATTACACACTGCCATTACAGCACAGTCCTTGAAAGTCAATGTACATTCCTCATGGAAGGAGGAGGAAACTGACCCCATATTACCTATTTAAGATGTTGTGGGATTTTAAAAAATATTGAAGGAATTTTCTCTTTTTCAAGAGAACATAACATTTTCTGTTGACTTGGGTAGCTTTCAGAGTAATCACATCAAAAAATCCTTCTTCCAGCTCCCCTGATTCGCTCCCTAGCCATCTCATACAACTCATCCACAGAACCTCATTAAAGTATGGGTCTAGGATAGGATTTGATAGCTAATTAACATTGCCTAACTCCACAACTCATAATGATTAAGAGCAAATCAGTTTATTTCCTTTGAAAAGGCAACTTTACACCTTTAGACAACATTCTGAAAGGACATCAACAAGCTACCTACAGAAGTGATTTAGGATCTTGCCTATATGTATTCCTACATTATACATAATGTGTCTCTACAGAGACTTTTACCAGCAGTTAAAAATTCACACAGCTGGTGGCATCCAGAAATCCTGCATAGCACAGGTCAGGCTACTGAGTTGTGCTGCTAGGCCACATGGCTTTTGATCCCTTCAGAAAGTGGGCCCAGTTCACCCATGTTTCCCAAGTAGACACATCCCCTGACTCTTCAGATGACCTCAGAGCTTTGGAAAACTCTGCCGTGTGCCAGAAGAGGTCAATGGAATGAACAAAGCAGCAAATTAAGCTGGGCATCTGAAACATCCTTTGGATACTGAGCAAATGAGCCTCAGCACCTCTTTGCTTCTGAGGTGGACTCAGCCTTACTGGAAAGAGAGATTCTTGGGCAGCTGAAGGCACAGAGCTGAGAGGGAGATTTAGACATTCAAAAAAGGTAAGAAAGAGTATTCCTAAAGATAAGAACTGAAAACACCAGCTGGAATAACCAATTGAAGCAAAGGGGGCCAAAAAATGTTGGGGCTAGTCAGTAGCAAACAAAAATGCAATAGGTATGAGAAAAAAAATTAGACATTGGAAAAAGAAATAGAGAAGCTAGGAGATGAAAACAGAAAGGGGGGAAAAAACAAAAAAAAAAAAAGCAAGCTGTCTAGTATTAAGAGCTACTCTACTGGGATTTCTGCAGACCATACAATAACTCCACTGAGTTGTCCTTTAGGACCTTGATCCAAAGAATATTACTTTGACTCTAATGGGTTTTGGATTAGGGAGGAGCCCTAGAGTATAAATTTATTTATATCTTCATATATAATTCAGCTCTGTCTACCAACTGCAACATATACTGTGCACAGAATTGAAATAATTATTTTCTTTGAACTTGGACACTTGTACACAAAAATACTACTTGTTAAAGCTAGGTTTGTGGTTGAACTCCACGATCTTAAAGATCTTTTCCAGCCTAAATGATTCTATGTGTCTATAAAATTGTTACCCCATTTTATTCATCTCTATGCACCATTGGATCAGAAAGGCATCTCTCTCAGCTTGTATTTTGAGAAACTCAGGCACTTTTAAAACCTCTGTTCAGAAATCACACGCAGCTGGTGAAATAGCCTCATGTTTCCCTAAGACACCCCAAGTACTTGCCACAAATCAACCTGTTCTACAGCTGAATACATCCACACAAGTAATGAGTGAAACAATAGCTGAAAAAAATTACTGATAGTACGATTCTTAGCCAACATGCAAGGTATAAAAATGCTTCAGTGTTCTATTTATAAGCTGTGCCTCTGTTCTTACAGAATACATTAAATAGGCTGGCATTTAAATTGAGTGCCTTGGGGGAGATGCATCTCCTGAAGCATTTAGTCACCTGCATTAAGAAACAAGAATTCTCCCCAGTTTAGCAACAGGTTTCATAAATGTGTGAAAATTCTTTATGGATGTATTTGTTAAAAACATGAGATCTTTTTCACATCTGTAAAAGGCATTTAATAATCCTTAGGGAGACTTTCAACAAGTAAGGCATTATATTTTCTTTAAGTGGAATGGTAAGCAATTTCACTTGATCTTCTTGATATTCTTAAAAAAAAAAAGCTCTTAATTAAGCCTACAGATATTATAAATCAATAGGGTGGAATAAAAAAATCCTACCTACTAATTAAAAAAAACTAATTGGACGCAGAATGTGGGCAGACTGATGCAGTGTATATGCAACCAATCTCTAGGGATAAAATGTCCAGGGTAAACATTTTAAAATTAAAGCTTTTCTGTTGACTGAATGTTTATTCTACATAAATAAGCTCTCCTTGTTGATAGCTTCAATTTTTCTTAAATGAAATGATTCTAATTTTTTTTTTGAGCACTGCAACTGTCAAAATATTATTACACAACTCAGAGAAAATAAATGTATACTCTTTGATTGTGACCAAGATTGATTCGACCCTGATGCTGCTACTTTTGGAAACCAATTTTCTTAATCACATGTCCTTTTTATGAAACAGCTCATTTATAGATTCTTCTTTTGTAAATGGAGGCAAGGTCAGCTACTTTTTAGCACAATATATTCCACAATGTCCACGCTTTAGAGAGGAGGACTGAAAGAAAATTCTCTCTTACAGAAAACACATTATACACCCCATTTCAATAGTGCATTATACATCAGTGTTTCAATATATTAAATAATCTACATGATATAGTGGTCCATATTATGTATCACGTATTCATTCCCCTGCAGCAGTTCCAGATTCTGTTCAACAGAATAATGTAATGCCACTCTCTGTTCTTGTCCTGCATTACTTTATTTCAGCTCATATTACTTCATTCTACATATGGTTCTTTCTCTATTATGGCAGAGTTGCAGTATGTGAATCACCATAACTGTGATATCCTCTCGATATCTATCAAGCGATAGATCCCTTTCCTTGTGTAAAATTACAAAATGAGCCAAGACAAAATGTTACAGGGTTACCACATGCATCTTCAAAACACATTTCCATAGCTAGGTTTTTACCAGGCTTATATATTGCTCACCCTCAGAGCACTCATTCATAAAGCAAACGAGGTAAACCATTGCATGTGAAGTAAATATTTTAAGAGGAACTGATTTCTGCAAGCATTCTTCAAAAGTAGGTATCAGAGGCCAGTGTTGCCATATGGTAATAAGTAGAGAATAATCTATGAATAACTATTGCATGAACAACCAGGACCTCGTTACAATTGTGAGTCAAGGAATATGCATTAGGTGAATGACTCTTGGTAGTAATACACCTTAGGACCTTGTATAAAAGACCACTTTTCCTCAGATAGGAATAACTTTTTGATAGGAATAACTTTTTCAACAGCTTCTTCTGGAGCCACTGAGAGCAAACTGGTGCTGATAAATACAATCCCTGGCAACAACTGAAGAAAGGAGAAAAAGGACAAAACATGGTAAACTGGAATAGAACGGATAAAGAGTAATAGACTCATAGACTGGTTTGGGCTGGAAGAGACATTATGGGGTCATTTAGTTCCAAATTCACTGCCATGGGAATGTGGCATGGAACTACACCAGGTTGCTCAGGGTCTCAGACAACCTGGTCTTGAATATTTCCAGGGGTGAGGCATCCCCAGCTTCTCCGGACAGCCTGTTCCAGTGCCTCACCACCCTCACAGTAAATCTAGCCTAAATTTCCCTCTTTGAGTTTGAACCCATTACTCCTGGTCCTATCACTGTAGTTCCTGGAGAGTCCATCTCCAGTTTCCTTGCAGAACCACTTCAGAAACTGGAAGGTTGTTACTGGGTCTCCATGCAACCAGACTTTTATTTGTCTACTTAATTATTTAAACAGCTTTTGACTCAGTCTCCCTCATTCAAGCGGGGGAATGTTTAGCGACTTAGCACAGTAATGTTTTGTAGATTTGCAGATGGAATAAAAATGGGAATATAAGCACTTTTACATTCCTTTCCTAATCTTTATTTCTTAGCTCCTGTTTGGTGAAAACAGTTTCTAAAAATGCTTGAGTAAGAGAAGGCTGAATGTAGCCCCTTCTAAACCAAAACTCCTCTGCAAGTGTAGAAGGGATTTCAGCATAAAATAAAGCTTTGCAACTCTCAGTCTTCCAAGTCTACACATTCTGCTCCCAGCAAGAACAAAGATTAATTAATCTAGCTAGAGTCTTCCATTTTGGAAAACTTTTGGAGAGGAAAAAAAAAAAATCAAATTAGCTTTAGATATTTTTAATTACAAGTTTAAGAGATGATCAAAGACAAAGGGCATTTCTCAGATCCTTCAGTTTTTAAAAAAATAACTAAGTCTTTGATTAATCCCATTTAAAGGAAAATGATTAATCACAGCCAAGACATTGTCAATCTTAGGCTAATAACCATTTCTGCTAACACTTACACAAGACAAAATCTACTACACCAAAAAGCTAAGGATGGCTGGACTAGCAATTAAAGAGCTGCCCCAACTTTTCTAAGGTGGCTCCTGCATTTCACATCCCAGTTCCTTCTAAAAATTATCTGATCAAGCTTGCAGGCAAGAATTGTCTACTAAAAACACAAACCAACACTCAGAGTTATAATTCCACAACAGGTCAACAGTGAGTATTTAAACAGGAAAACAACTAAAGAACAGACATAATTTATATTTATTTAGTGTATTTTGAACCAAGCAGACTATTTCACAAATCTGCACATGTCCTCCTGTACATGTGCTTAATTGATGGGTTTAAGGAAGCTGCTTTTAGGATACAACTAGAAAGACAAAAAAAAAAAAAAAAAGTTTATCTTCCTGCCTTTTGTAAGGTTGTTTTGTAAAACTGTTCTCCAATGAACTGATGGAGATACCCAAAACAATCAGCAAATACTTTTATTAGACAGTACCAGGGAAGTTTTCTTCCTGACACAAGAAGCCTTTCAGAATGAAGTTTCCTTTTTGAAAACTCTCCTCAGTATTTAGGCATGGCTAACACTAGACAGTATTGTCATGATATTGAGATGGGACACAGAGGGGTACAAAAGAAATTCATAGCATTAAAAATGCTATCATTTTATGTTCTGTGTAACATCCCTATTTTTTCCCTTATTGCCATTATGATGAGTGCTAAAAGGTACTAAACTATTCCTCTATAAAATACAAATTCATAGCACAAAATCATGTACTCCTCTATTTTCTTTTACAAATAGCTAGTCTGGTTCTTACAATGATAATTGGCCATAGACTTGAGGATCACCTACCATTTAATCTAAAAAAGGAAGTGGAAAATGTTGGTGGAGAAAAAGGGACATAGAAAAATTACCATTCCAGTTACTTTTTAATAAGAAAGGTAAAGGTTTGAAGGATGAAACCTGCAGTTTCAGCAGGTTTGAGACCTGATATTGAGACCAAATGAGACATCTGAGAGGAAAAAGCAAGAATGTCTCTCTGAAGAGGTAAGGCTTCCTAATGGAGCTGAAATATCTGCCCTCCAGACTGAGAACAAGAGTAAAAATGGATCACTTACAATTAATCACCTGTCACTCTGTCATGCCAAATCTGCAACTCTGAGTATTAAAGAATCACTAAAGCACAGGGATCTGGTATCTTTCAAAAGCAATACTTACTACAAGCAAATTTATTTTAAAACTTGTACATACTGTGATCTGGTTGTCATAAAGTCCAGCCCTTGTTACATGAGCTTAGACTTATATTTCAACCATCAGGTACCAACTCTAGTTAGACTTACATCCCAAAAATTAATTTCACCTAAAAATACCACATTTGTTATTTCTGATGTCACAGTTATACCTTATGACAAGATTGTACCTGCCAAGAAAAGATGAGATTGTGACCGGAGTGAAAAAAAAGCAATGCAGAGAAATTCAGAGAAAGCACATGAGGGATGTCACACATTTTATAAGATCTTGGGGACAATTCCCACCTGTCTGGATGAAGCTGAGGCAGCAGGGGTGTGCCATGTTCCCAACAGGTCATGTGGAGTGTGCTGCACAGGGTAGACCTTGCACACTCAGGAGAGCTTCCTACCCCTGCAGTTGCCTCACCTTTGATTCATGTGGCCTGGACCCTTCTCCAGGGACTGAAGGATGTAACAGCTCTTGATGAAACTATCAAAGATCCAAGGCTGAAGCAGCAGCAGGGCACTTAAATGTTTTTCAGGCAGCAGCCACGAGTGGATGGTACAGTCTTAGCCATATCTATTCATGTCCCTGACAGGATTTACTACATCTGGATCTAGGTCATATCACCTCTCTGAATATCACCTACACCTCAGCATAAGCTCAGGAAGAAAGAATCCTCTCTAAAGCCTTAATATGTGCAGAAAACACCTGTGTTTATGAAAAACAATGGTTCTCACCAGAGTAAAGCAGTATCGTACCGTAAGGAAATTCATCAAAAATTATTATCTAGTTTAGGACAAAGCAGCCTTTTATAGACCATAAGTGTAACTGGAACACACATAACTTATTCCAATTAGCTGGAAGTCCTGACATAGCAGGTGGCAGCAGTGCATCCATTACTATAATGTGGAAAATATATGGTGCATGGCAACAGGCAGTTGTATTTTTCTTGATTATGGAGCCTGGAAACAGCACTTTCTATCATATCTGCTGTGGAAAAATCATTTTTTCTGACCCTCGAATGGAAAGGAGCCTTTAACAATGTACACAGGTGACACTTTCATGTTTCTTCTGCTAAACAAATATCAGGGCTATGAGTCTTCTATGGACACTTAAATACCCATTACAAGAGAATTTGACTGTCAACATGAGTAGAAAAAAGCCAAAAAAAATATTTTAGGTTGTAAAGGCACTTAGAAATCTCCCAAGCTAGAGGAGGGAAAAGATTCTTCTTACCACAGTACACAAGGCAACAGTAGTGCATGAACTAATAGCACATGGGAAATTATAAACCTTTGTCTCCCTTCTGGAAACAGTAATTATTTGTCATTATTGCTCTGAACCCATGCTGCAATTACAGGTTTCCCTGTAGTCAATTCAGCCATAGGAGGTCTGGATCTAAACTCAGCCTGTCTTCTCAAACATGCTTATGTATCAATGGGAATTATATAAACACAGCAGCTACTTCATCATTCCCACCACAGTTGCCTAAAATATGAGAGATCAAAAATGACTAACCAGATTCATTTTTTACTATAGTCTATTGTTAGAGAAAAAAAAAACTAAAAAAAAACTTGTTGTAATTATAGAGAGATTCCTGCACCATGAAATCCCTGAAGAAATAATATCCTGATGCTGTTGCTGACCCTTTGGCTTAATCATATTTTAAAGCAGTGGATGGCACTGTTGCAAATGCCTGACCTAAGAACAATACATGTAAATCCCTTTTTAAAACATAATTACAGAATATTATTCCTTATCCATTCATACATGAAATATTTTACTCAAGATTGTTACCAGCCCTACAGGAGGCAGAGAGGAATTTTTAATTTACCCATGGGGAGCCTGAGAACAACTCATAATAAAACTAACTCCCCACTCCTGCCCTGGTCAAATACTCCATGGGAATACGGTTGTGCAATTACTTGGGACACACAGCTGAAATTACATCTTCAAATACAAAGGTAGCTTTTGAGAGAAGGCACAGGTAAATAAAGTCTAATTGTTAAGGACACAGAATGCGGCTCATTAAACATTTCAATAGAATTTTTACCTTAGCTATCTTAATAATGCCTTGCAATATGTATTGGTTTTGGCTGGAATGGAATTCAATTTCTTTCTATGGGGCTGTGTTTCATATTTGTGCTGGTAACAGTGTTGGTAATTCAGGGGTGTTTTGGTTATTTCTGAGCAGGGCTAACACAGAGTTGAGGCCATTTCTGCTCCTCATCCCACCCCATCAGAGAGCAGTGGGAGCTGGGAGAGGACACAGCTGGGACAGCTGAATGTCCAAAAGGACATTCCATACCCTATGGCACCACACTCAGCATGTGAAGCTGGGGGAGAAAGGAAGAAGAGGAGGCCATTTGGAGGGATGGTGCTCGTCTTCCCAAGTCACTGTTACATGTGATGGAGCCCTGCTGTTCTGGGGATGGCTGAACGCCTGTGGGAAGGGATGGACACAGTCTTTAACTTGCTCTGCTTGCATGCATGACTTTTGCCATACTAATTAAACCAACTTTATCTCAAACAACGAGTTTTGTCACTTTAACTCTCCTGATTCTCTCCCCCATGCCACCAGGGATGAGTGAGTGAGGGTGGGCCTTGCTTGGTGCCTGGGTTTGAATCATAACGCAATTTTTATTAAAAGCTCAATGTACAGACACAAATGCAGCCATATACACACACATAGGCATGACTAAAGACTAGTCTGCTTAAAAAGCCCAAACTTTTGAATCCAGCACAGGTTTCCAAAGATGGCAGGTGAAGACAGCTGAACATAACACAACCAGGAAATTATCTTAACAAGGGAATGGTATTATTGGTGGTGAAACTGTGGTGCCTGGTACCTCCACACAATCCCATGGATAGTCTGCCTCTTCTGCAGACTCTGCTCTCCTTGAAGGCTCCCAACTTATTGTATTTATCACTCCTGGAAATGACTGGTTTGGCCTTATGTAGGTGTATTTTCAGAAAAGCATATTTACGTAGGAGGTGAAGCATTACTTTCTTCTCTCAATAAAGAATTATTGGTAAAAGAAAAACAAAAATTATAACTGTTTTTCATTTAAAGTCATATTCTCTGATAGGGACTGGATAAAGGACCAACAATTCTAAGTATAATCATTTTATTTCACATGCATGAATTAATATATGGGACAGTTAAACGCCAACTGGTATCATCATCATGCCTACCGAGTTAAAAGTTATTCTTACTAACAATTTGTGGGGGAAATTTTAATTCTGAAAGCAAAAGCAGCCTGTCAAAAATACTCTGTTGTAAGAAATTTTAAAAGAAGAGACAGGAAATGTTTGTGCATATTCTTCATTTAAAGAAAAAAAAGAAAGACAGCACTGAAGAAGATAACAAAAATTATGCATAAGTAGAGGTCCATGCCAACTTTCAGCAAGGCTTTAGCCTGTTGTTTTCATTTAGATTTAAAATACAAAGACATTTTAAATTAGCATTTATATAGAGAGTTCTTAAATTAATGGAACATTTAAGAAATAGACAGCATATAGAATGACATCCTTTAAATTGCTAAAGTACCTGGACAATATTTCAGCATGTGCTTTCAGCTTTCACTTCAGGGATAATTCATTTGCCTGTCTGGGCAATAGTGTTTACCCTATACAATTTTTATCCACCAAAGACTCTATTACTACATAAGATTGCCAGGAACACGAAACAAGCGGCAGTGAAGGCCCTTTGTCTCCTTTCTTAAATTGAAGAGGTCTGTCCATACCTTGTGACGCATTAGCTTCCCTCCCCAGCTACCATCTGGGGATGCTGCTCAGGCTGGAAGGAGAGCTGCAGCTCACTGGCACACCAGTAATGCTCTCTGGGTTCTGGAGTTTGTAGCAAAGAGGAGGAAGTTTTATCCACTGGTGCAATCACACCTTTGCTCAGATAACTCTCGCTGACATTTGAAGAGCCCTGTGTCTTCAACAGATCTGCCAGTACAAATGCTTTAAAAAGCAATGTAGGTACCAAACCTAACTGGCAACCTTCCTGGAACAGTGCAAAAACACAGCTTTCATCTCTCTCTGTCAGGGAAGGATCCGACCCGGGTGTTTCTGAGCAGCACCCTCTGTATCTCCTGGTACAGACCCACCTCGGGGCCAGGCCTGATGAGAGGACCTGAAAGCCACCCCTGGCAGGACCTTGAGCTGGTGAGGACATGGCTCATTCAATCACTGGGAACACAGGATGTAGAAACCTCATACCACGTTCAAGTTTACCCATATTTCATTTTTTATTTTCAGAGTATCTGAGTCAGAGAGAGTTTATTGTGCATAATATCACGACATTAGTGAATGTGCCAAGCCTGTGTATATTGAAATTAGGCCTAAAAATAGTTTACTGGCCAAAACACAACAACTGGAATCAGCAACACTGAGCAACAGTGGTGACATCACCTCAAGACCCAAATCTGAAATGCAAAGGACAAGTAGGAAATTGGAGAGGCTTCTTCTCACAAACTTGCTACAATCTTGGATTCCATTTCCTGGAAAGCTACTCTTAAGATATGAACTTACTGAGAAATTGTAATTGTTTTTTCCCCTACCACAACTTAATACACTTTATCAGATAATTAAAATTGCAAAGCTGCAAGGTAAATGTTCTAAAGGGTCTTTGGCTGACTGACTGAAAAAGAAAACACAGGGGCCATGATTTAGGATTAAGATAGAATGGCTGAACACGGCAATACATCTGACTTCTTTAAAAGGGTTATCTATAAATATTAGATATACACCAATACATTTTAACTACTATACCTTCACTGCACATATTTAACTCCTTGACAATTATGCAGTATAACTCCGAACATTTGGATTGATGTCTCTGCTGAAATCAAAACAAAGAAACCTTTTATATATTGCTAAGTACTGACCAAGAATATTTAATGGGCTCCAGTGAAGATGTAACTAGGGTATATCTAAGGTAATGGAATAAGCTGTCCTCTAGCTCTGTTTATTAGGAAATACATCATTATTAAATCTTAATCCATTCCATAAGAAAATAAGCACAGGAGGAATAACTGCAGTAAGACAAATAGCCTTATTAGAAGAAGATCTAAGAATACCTTTATTTCAAAATTAGATTAGAGGTATGACAGACTGTGCCACATGGCAAAAAAAGGTCTGTGCCATTTATCAAGGAATCTAAAATTTGATAAAATGCATGTGTGTGCAGAAGGATCGTTTCATAAACACATTTAAGTGAATATGATACAACAAATTGAGCCTATGGACATGTGCTGAATAATTATTTATGATAGCAGTGAAATATGATGGTAGCATTTATTATTTCAGGGTTTTCTGCATGACAGGTAATGTGATTTTTTTCTTTCTAATTATGATTCAGTGCTACATCTTTATTTTTAGTTATTCTCCTGCATATATGCACAGAACCTATACTGCATGAAAAAATAACATTTTAAAAATGCCTCAACAAAATCAAAAACTTAGCACCACACTGCAAATCTAGAGTTTGAGAAAACAACTTTCTACATCGGAGAATACAAATTGACCTAGTACCTCCAAGATCTACTAAAATATCTCATTAACATCACATTTCTATTAGATAAGAGTAATGCTTGCTGATTTCTCATTTTTTCCTGCTATGAGTGAAGAAAGTTATAAAGATGCCAAAGAAAAAAGAGGACACTGATTCGAATTTTATGCCAAATAAAACTTGCTCTGAAGGACTAAGCAGACTTCAACGCAGAGATTTTGTAGTGGACAAGTTCCATCTAGAACCCTTTGGTGCATATTGTTAGTGTGCATTCAGTGAAATCTGGATTTTTAGGGACAATCTTCAGCCTCATCTTCTTGCAAATCTTATTTGCAGCCCCTCCTCTATACAGAGATCACTCATAGCAGTGTCATATGAAAGAGGATTTCAGTACATGGAGAAGAGCTTATTAATTTTACACAGCTCTTGAGCTATTTTGAAACCTACCCTGGAGAGTACTGTCAGCAGTAAAGAGTGATTATTTCCTCAGCTTTCTTGTCTTTTTCTATTCAATCCGTCTGCTTAGCAGAATGTGCTCACAACCTCTGACTGAAATTTCTAGATGCCACCATAATACAAATATTAAAAACTGTAACATCCCCTAAGATAAGAAATAAAAGACATGTTACATGACATATTATTTAAAAAAAGAAGTATGAAAGAAAGCTACTGCTGACCTTCTCTCGATGACTGCTGGCTCTTCATGTCTGTGAGTATTGCACGTGGTAAATCAGACAGTTTCACTGCAATCTAGAAAGCCTTGCCCCATCACTGTCATGAAAAATGGCCTGTGAAATCATTCTGATGAACTGCTAATTATGCTAACAGTCCTACAGTAAATGAAAGCAACTAATCCTTTTCAACAAAGCTGTCTTCATTCAATGAAATCCTCACCTCATTCACATTCACTCATAGAGTCGAGAGAAAATACTTTCTCTACTGATGCCAACATTCAAACACCCAGAGCAATTACATGGAGAGGGAACATTTAAATGGCAAACAGAATCTGTAAAACAAAATGACACCAAGTGAAGCCACCAGTTCAAATCTCGACTCAAGGCATTATGACGGCCCTTCTCAATTAATAGACACCAGATAGCATGAGCAACTGGAATTACAAGACAAGCGGAGAACAATATTTAAAGAAACAACCCCTCTCTACCGACACAAAAATGTAAGCAATGGTGGGGAGTTTGGAAAGATTCCATTTGTACCAAAAGACAGACAAAGCTCATCTGTGATGGCATGAGAGCTAAAAGTTTGGTGTTCTGGCACACACACAACGATCCATATTTTAACCCTTTTCTACATCTCAAGTAACTACAGTTGCTCTATAAAAATCAAACCAGAAAACTGTGTAGTACTCCCTGGGGAGATATGAGGGAAACACAAATTTTCTCAGGGAGAAAATACGTCTGGTTATCTTAAACAAAAGTATGCTATCTGCTCAACTAATTTTCCTTTTCTTCTTGCCCTCTCCCATGTCATTGCCTATCCTTTTTTCTGTTTAGTTTTTTTTCCACAGTGTGACCAACATAACAAATGAAGGAAGAGTGGTATTTGCTCATCAACTAGCACATTGTTTTAATGCTCCAAGATCTTAACATTGGCACAACACAATGGAATGAAACAGCAACTCAACTCGACTCTTTCATTCCTTTTCCCCATCCCGGCTGCTGTGTGACTTATGGAGAGATGTTTTTCAGGTAGGCAAAACTGCATGTATTCCTGGGAAAAAGCACATGGCTGTTCACTAACAAAGCAAAGGCAGAGCAGAATAACCCTTAACCTGTGCCGTGCTGGTACCATCATACACTGTATGCAAGTGTAAATTTATTCCTAGATTGTACATATTTTTTTAGTTTTTCTTCCATTTCAGTTAATTGCATTTGGAAAAAGGAAATAAGGAAGAGAGTGGTTGTCAAATAGCCAGCTGAGCTCAAGTTAATGACTTGAAACAAAAAAAAAATTTTGTAAAACTCCAACCTATTTATTTACTCACACCGCTGTTGCTATGACCAGCTTAGAATAAAAGTCTTTCCCACACCTCCAGATCTTGTACTGAAACACTGACATTTGTCCCTATTTCAAATGCCAGCAAAACCAATATACGATACACTGAATTCACTAAGACCACATTTCCAAAGTCCGTAAATTCCCTGGCATGGAAATGTTATCCTACAAGATCAATGAACAGACAGGATCTCAGGAATCTTCAGGTGAGTCACTTGTGATTTATATCAGCATCAAGAGCTGTCTCCATTGATATGTAGAAGATATATCACATGTTTTTCCCACTTTAATTAATCACATTTGCTGACCTCAGGCTCTTTAAAGCTAGGTTTTTGCACACTTATGTGGGAGCTGCATTTTCATTTAGACAATCATGCAACTGGCAAAATCACTGCCAACTGCTACTGAAATTTAAGAGTCTAGGTTAGGCATTTACTGGCCACCGTTCTTCTCAGCAGTCCAATAACTCCTCTTATCCACATGCTTAACAGTAGTTTTGCAATGTTTTGTACAGTAAGAAAGTCAAGCATCTCAAAATGAGATGTTTGTTTTTGCTGCTGTTGCTACTATTCTTTCTTCACCAAGTTCTCCCTCTACATGCCATACAATGGATTTTCTTACATTCACGACAGACAACAGTTAAAGCTGTCAAGTTGTGCTAAGTGGTGAAAAGAAGCTTCAAAAGCTAATGTGAGAAAATGCTACAAAAGTTAAAAAACATCATTACAAAATTAATTCTGGCTTCAATCTTAGCATATGACTGGGTTCCTATTAGAAGTCAGCACAGGCAAAACGATTATTTGGCTTATGTACCTTCATGCATAATACCTTCTAGCCAACAATTTCTAACAACACCATATTGCAAGTTTCTTAGACATAGGACTCGAAAAATAAAGTCTTGTAATTGATGAGAGAGCAGTCACACTCCCACAAATTCAGTAGAATTTCCAAGAAATAAAAAGTTGCTTGGAAAAACTTTCAAGAGATGAAATGACTGTAGTCTTTACCCTCACTTTCACTTGCCCATGTAATGTTCTATTTAGCCTCACTTGAGATAACAGGTAATTTAGGAAGAGAATATTCACAGAATTTCTATTTTTATTTTTTTTTAAGAGTAATCAACAGTAGTATTTGAGAGCTGCTCTGAATGCCAGGGTCGGGGTGCGTGCCCCAGGCAGATTTAAAATCCACAGCAAGACTAACTGCAAACACAGACCAGCCTGAGAAAAGGATGAGTGGAAATATGGGGCTTGGATGAGCACCACAGAATGTTCTGACCAACTGGGACAACAGGATTTTAGGACACATCCATTTAGACACAGCCAAAGGGGCTAATCTCACATCTGTTGTTTTGTCACAACTTCTAAACTCCTCTCTGTGGGCACTGACTATCCAAACCCAAAATAACGGCATGATTCAATTCATGCTCATATGTTTTCCATAAATATGGCAATTCATTATATTTGCTGAAAGCTCCCTCGTAATTCTTGTCATGTGAAATAAAGTGATCAACTAACTGCATCAAAAATTTCAAAAATAGATGTGTTTGCATTATTATCTACAATATTTTTTTCACAGTTTGAGCAGCATTGTTTTAGGGAGGGGGACTAGGACAGAAACACTGTGTCCTTGAGACACATTGTGTCTGACAGAGGCAAAAAATATCAGGTCATGAAGTGGAAATTTTGGTCTTGACCTCAATAAAATCAAATCAGTCTTGGGTCAAGGATTAGAAACAGTGCCTTTTGTAGCACTCAGTTCCTCCCCATCATTTCATCTTCACTGGTCAGTCTGGAGGAGCCACACCTGTGGTAATTTCTCCCCATGTCCTCTCCACCTGCTTCCCAAGGTTCTAGAGCTGCTGTCAGTGAGAAACACAACCAATTCCAGTGATTCAGCAATGCAAGCATGAATTAAGACTGTATCTGGTTCTCCTTCAAGGCAGAGAAACTTTCTCATTTTTTTTTAAAGTTCTCCAAGTCTAGTCATTTTCAGTTCTTTATTTTACAAATGCAGATGAGCTGAATTAATTAAGTAAATTAGAGAAGCCCTAACTCAGTTGCAGGTATGCAGGGATAAAAGAACACATTTAGAAAGCAGTCAACTTGCTTTAGAAACCTGCTGGCATTTCTTTGCATATACAGCTGCAGTGAAAGAAAACTAAAGAGAGTGTTAACACATCTTACATTTTGGAGTAGCTGTCCAAGGGCATCCCCTGCTAAGACCCTCGAACACTAGAAAGGTCTGAGCAAATCTTCGTGGCTGAGCCTCTGTCTCTCCATGTTGGAGCAGCAAGCTTTTTGGGATACATCTAGCTACGGATCTCAAAGGAAGACTTGTCCTTGTGCCACTTGCAGTTCAAATACGTGGAACAAACAAATAAAAAAAAAAAAAAAAAGACTTTGTATGTTCTTCACCCCTCCAGGTAAATCCTGCCTCAGCTCCAACCTTGTCTGGCCTTATAGGATTCAGGATACCAGATACCACACACTTATTGTATATGCACGCTTTCTTTGTCAATTAAGCCCCAGGAAAAAAAAAAAGCTTTTTTACTCTTAGCCACCTACAGTATATGAGCCAGTCATATCCTTAATCTGGGCTGTATTAATGGATTTGACCATTTCAGTGCTGTCAGAAACCCAGAGTTATTTTTCTACAGTGACTCAATAATCATGGGTCTGAGATGATGATTGCTTCTAAGCATGGCACCCTCCCTTACTAACTAATCCCAGTCTTCTGGAGTGACATCCAACAGCACTTTTTCTTCACTCCTCCTTTCCCACCTTATTTCACTGGCTCATTTTTTCCATCAGTTAAGGGAGAAAGGAATAATTAATTCTATTGTTCTGATCAGTTGCTTCTGTGGTTAATGACTATCATCATGGAGCAGTTCTTTAACATTTTCAACTCTTAGAGAAACTCTCTCTTTTTCAACTCACTACTATGGATTTTTTTTCTCATTATCACAGAACAATTGTGATATGTAAAAGCATGCACGTGCCTGTGCACAAATGTATATAAAGTAATGAGAAAGAGGCAGGGAAGGCCCTTCCAGACAGCTATGTAGCTATTCAGAAGGAAAAGAATATCTAAATGAATGCAAGTACATAGCCTCTCTATGTCTGTTGCTTTTAATTGTATGGAATAGTGATTTTATTTATAATAAACTTTCCTTCATTAAATTAAACTATTCCATTCTCCTCATAATCACAGCTATATTCACAAGTCAGCTTATCACAGCAAGATCTATCAGCTCTGCCTACACTGTATTTACAAACTAGAAATGAAGTTGTTGGCTTAGAAAAATGCTTTACAGATACTGCAATAGACAGGAGGACATCAAACTCAATCACAGAGAGATAAATTAACTGAATCTGGGGAAAAACAAGAAAGAGGTCAGCAAAGTCATCTTGATTACTCAGAAAGGTTAAGAACTATTGCAAACTTTGACCAAGGAAAGACAAAAGATAAACTTCAGTGAACTAAACTACTTGATCCATTGAAATCACAATAATGAAGCCTTGTTTACCATGGTAATGACCATCTGGATGAGAAAGGGGAGAAAATATTAGAACTGCAGAATTGGTTATGCATAAATCACACTGGGCATAGTAGTTTTATCTAAACAGTTCTCCCTTGGAGTAAAATGAAGAGACAGAAGGAAATTTTCCTTAAAGCCAAGTAAACTTTTCACTATCAGAAAAAAAATCCATCTTTGAAAATTAGAAACAGCGGGAAGTACACTGCATTGAATGCTAAATTAATTTCTTCTGATAACTTATTTCAAACAGTATTTGATTAAAAGACAATAGACACGCTTTATATCTAAAAAACATGGTTACCACAGGCTGAGGCAAAAGTGGTGTTGCTGATAAGTGACAACAGCATTGTTATTTATTTAGCTCTTGTAAAGGCACCCCAGTCAATCAATAGCTATGCATGCACCGAGGCAGCAGGACTTGTATAAAGATGCTTATCAGAAATCTATGGGCAACATTCCACTTTCGATTGCAGTGCTGCAGACTGTCCCCAATCCTGCTGAAGCCTGTGTGCCTCCTTGACAAGCCATACTGACAGAAATAATAATATAGAAACCCCAGTTCTTAATATGCATATCCAACTGCACAGCCAATTAACCACTATGCTGACTGAAATTGCTTTGTTATTCATTCCATTCCAACTGATGTTAATACTTTGGCAGCTGATGGGGAAAATAACTGATGGAGCATATTGGAAATTTTGAAAGAGGATATAAAATTTGTAGCATTTAAAGACATTGAGAAAGCTACAATGCTTTGCAGTCTTAAAACTTGAAAATGTCTCAATGTTTTGTGTAAGGAGTACTCAGAGCAGGAGAACCAGTATGTATTGGAAAATTTGTGAATGAAAATGAGGCACTTAAGATTCTGATATACAAACAGGTTTAAAATAACATTTAAAAAAGCAATTATAAGATGAAAATGAGACTTTTTCACCTCTACCTCTAACATCACACCAAGTAACAATGCTTGAACATCTGGAAACATTTACATTTGATGTTTTAATTAAAATATAGCTCTCTTCTGCAACATAAGCACATTGTCATTTCATTTACTCTAAATCCTAAAAGTATTTGCTTTATTATCCTTGTATACCAAAATAACAATTCCAGTATACTAAAAAAATAGTAAAAGGCCATAAAAATATTTTTACCTATACTAATAAGTTGGTGTTTACTTTCAAAAATAAAATGCTTTCTATATATCATGGGGACATCTTTCAAAGTTATCTGGTGTTGCAGCAGACCTCTCATTAGGGGTAGAATTAAGCCAAGACACAGACTCTCACTTAACAGCATGAAAAGGGTCCCAGTTTATTCTTCTTTACAGCTTAGCCATCCTGACTGACTAGCAAGCTCCTGCTGTAGGGTCCAATTGCAGACTCTGACTGCTGGTTATCTCCTGCTGGACTATGAAAGCAAATATCACTCTGCAGACTCTGAACTCAGCTACCTCAACCATGACTGCAGGCCCCAACTCCACCAGACCCAGACTGACCTCATAAATGATCTTTTACAGCAGCAACTCTCTTCCTTGTTTGGTTCTTTATGTCTCCCTGGATCATCCTTTCTTCCTTAGGGCTCCTCTACCTCCTTAAGGTCCATTTCCTCAAACGGCCTCCCCTGAACATCCAACCCACCCCTTTTATCACACTTATCTTTATTAGTCACAGCTGTGACCCATTAAGGACAAGGCTGTTCCTCTTCTTTGGGAATTAGTACAGCTGTGATTTATTAGGGGTGATTGCCTCCAATCCCTTCTTCTGCACCTACAGCCTGGGTCATATATTTCACAATGGTGGTATAAGTTATTTCACTGCCATGCTGCAATTCTAGTTGTAATAACCATTCTAGTTATTTGGTTAAAACTCTGTGGAGTTCAACAGGTATCTTCCTTGAACAAGGCTGCTTTGTACTCCAGTACCAGCGAGCTGGTGACTCTGCTGCAGATGTCTCTCCAAATGGACATCATTTGGGTGAATCCAGTGCACATGAGCTCTGCCACCAATGGTGAAGCACAGCCTGGAAGAAGCTGGCCTAGCTCAGGAGTGGGAGACCAATACATGTGTCCCTGCTGCCACATCATACTCTGGATGAAAAACACTGGGGGAGTGGATGTGCTGTGGTAACACACCATCCTCATCTCTCAACTCCAAAACATGCCAACTTTTATTCCTCATAATTCTCATTTTCCATAAACCCGTTCTTCCTGCTCAGGAACTTGGCTGCTGAAGCTCAACCCCCTAAATCCCTCTAAATCTCTCTTACTGTTCCACCACAAAGGTCCCTAGCATCAACTCAAACTGCTACTTTCTTAAGACCTGCTCCAGAATCCCATTCTGTTCACTTCAGACTGTCTCTCCTCCTCCTCTCTGCTCACTGGCCCACATGCTGGTCCTAAGCTTCATCGAGTCAAAACTCTTCTGGCACCAAATTAATTGAGGCTCTTAAGTGCACAACCCCTACTGCACAAAGAACTCAGCTCTGACTGTGAGCATGTGGGTCCTATTCCCTCCCCATTTCTGCCTTTTCTTTCCAAGTACATGCACAAAACAACACGGAGATTTTGTTATTCCCACAAATTAAAAACAAACCAAGAAACAACAGAATCAGATTGTATTTAGCCTCAACAAGATCCTGAGAGCACAGAAAGGAGAAGCAATCAGAAGTGGACACACTGTACTTGTCCTTTGGTAACTCATCTGGGGAGCCACAAAAGAGTTGACAGTAAAGAAGTGTTTGTGGGAAGGCAAGAGTGAATGAGGATGATGACAGCCATCCATATGGCTACACTTTTAACATATTCAACAAGCAATTTTCCCTTCACACATGATCCATCATGTCCCTGGATTCTTAAAGAAACAGCCTTTCTTCATTTAAAGTTACCAAGGAAGTTGCAACCTCTTTCCTTTTTCATGGGTTTTGCCACGGACCATTCTTGCTTTTGTAATCTAGAGTATGAACTGTTCTATCTACTCAAAAACAAAACCAAAAAAACAGACTTCATGGTAGATACAGCTATAACAAAAGCAACAGCCACCTTCTTAAATGGATCAAGGATATAAATCATCAAATAAATCACATGCTACAGGAGACCACTGGTGAGGGTTGAGCAGTGTATGATTTATATTTATGAACATTAGTCTTTCTTTAACTTCTCAGTACTTCTCTTTACATTGTTCATGTCACGATCCACATAATTATTTTCTTATGCCTTCCTGTGGTTAAACTTTCAAATCTTTCACCCATCTTTCACCTGAGTTTAATGAGAGTCAGAAAGCAAAATTAAAAATCCATTTGGCCAGGCTTGAAAGATGTTTAATTTTGACTTTTAGTGTATTAAAAGACTGTGTACTGAACTACTTTTCATCTAATATGGTGAGCTAATTGCTTGGTTGGGATTCTGTTTGTGTCTCTGCGAGGCACAATACTGTCCACTAAAATCACATGAGATCACACTACTAAGCAAAATCCCAGCAAAATTACCTGATGAAAATGTGAACAGCAAGATTGTGGTTTGGCTTTTTTGAAGAAATGGAAGAAATCCAACCATGCTGGGCTTTTGGCTTTGCTTATACTACTAGCTGAAATTGTATTGGCTCAAGAAAAACTGAAAAATTAAAAAAATTAAACCCAAGAGGGTGGGGGTGTCAGGGTTAGCCAGTGCCAGGGGTAAAGGGGAAGGGTGTGGTTGTCTGAGGACTGTGGTGATGTTTATTGAGTGCCTGAACAAACTGATCATTTCTCCTTCCTTTCACACTTCTAATTCACCGTATTAGAGAGCAATGCTTCCATTTGGGATCGACTAATTGACCTGCCCTAAAAGCTCTTTTCTACTTTTAGCAGGTATGATGCTACAAAAAGCCGACAAAGTAACAAAAAAAGCTTCTATGAGGTCACCATAAAAGCTGCAATTTTTTATGTACAATCATATTAGACAAAATACCTGCAAAACTGAAAGGAACTAAGGTTGAAGGACACAAGCCTGAGAAGCAAATTCTCACCTGGCTAAGTCAGCAGGAGCGAGGGACCCTGGAGAAGAGCAGGTAAGGAATACAAGCACACGCACAGACACTCCCTTCTCCCTCACCCAGTTCCCTCTGACAAGATGCTTAGAGATGCAGTGCTGGGCTCCACAGGAACTGTGTCCAACACTGCTCAGCCTGAGACAGAAATGCTTCTGTCAGGCTTCCAGAAACAAATGGGAACACCTCTCTGAAGAATTAATAATGAAAAGAAAGAATTAAATACTCTCAGCAGAATTTCTCACAAGCACAGGAAAGCAAAGATGCTAAGAGTTATCAAGTAAACACTCTAAAATGACACCTTATGACAGAGAACATCCCTCTTTCCATAAAATCAGCTGCTTAACTTCTGGAAAGGCTCCTAGGCTTCCCTATGAAGTCCTTAAGTGGCAGCTCCACCTCTTCATATTTCATTTTCTTTAACAAGACTTATTTCTTCTGAGAAACCTGCCTTTTAACACATCACCCTTTGACTGGGTCCAAGGTAATGTTTTCAAATACTGGCAGAAGGTGTGATTTTAAAATGCTTTCTAAGGAATGTTAGCTGGAACCTCTACATTCATGTTTCTTTCCCCCTCATCCTTTTAGCCTTCCCTGAAATGAATAGCAAGCCCCTACATGATAACCCCATATCGGCAGAAACTGAGAGAATGGTAAGCATATACATATATGTGCACACACATACATCTTCAGTTCTCCCCTGTAGCACATACATTACAGAACATGCAGCATTCTCAGTCTTGCACTGCCTCAAGTGCACTACAGAGAAGAGTGGTGGCCTGAATTTCTCAATTGTTTTGTTTTTAATTAGACCAGTCATATAATTTTTTTAAAAAATAAAGTGCTCAAGAAGAGCCATTTCTGTGCACTTCATCTTTTCTAGTAGTTATGTATCAAGGGGTATTTAGCACACAGTGGGAATTTTCAGGTAAACAATGCTACTGTTTCCACCAATACCAGCATTGTTAATCATGGGAAAAAATCCAATAATTCCTAACTACCTCGTGCCTGCAACTAGGTCATCTAGCGCAGAGAAGCACAGGTTAAGTACAAGATCTGGTTTTTACTTTGCAAAGCCTGTAAATGACATCGCAGGGTCGTGCAAATGAAGCAAGGCAAGACGAGAAAATGAAGAAGAATGAAGCCGTATAATCTAATCAGAAGCCAACAAAGGGGTTTCTTTATCTTCTCTTCCTCCCTCGGAGACAAAGGGAGGCTTTAAATCCTTAAATATAGTCTGGTGTTTCACTTTCTTTGACAGCTTTTGGTACCACCGAACATATGTATGCACATCTACTCTGCACGTATTGATGTGCAGGCTCTCGCAAGTCTGTCGCAAAAAGAAAGGGAACTGAACGGGGCTCTCCAAAAGGCACTGAAGCAGCTTCCTGTCACTTCAGAAACTAACTACCAGAGCACTGTCGTTCTTAAGTAAAATGTATTTGCACCTGGAAACAATTTCATCTCCGTCCCTTTGCTGCCCGCTACAGTGGGCATCGCCTCCCTCCTTCAGTGTCTCAGCGCTTACCGCTCCCCCGATCCCCAGCATAATGAGCTGACCTTTGCTTTAGTTCATCGACTTTCGACCAAGGTAATGAACTGGAAGCAGCACGATCATCACCAGCGGTTTAAGCGGCGCACCGGCTCCCTCCCCGCCCCTCGCTCCGCGCCGAGGTCCCCGGGCGCCCTGCCCTGCCCTGCCTCCGCCGTGGGGGCGGCTTGCCCTGAGCGTGTGCCCCCGCACCGGGGCAGGGAGGGGACGGGGAGGGTAAACGAGGCGGGGCACTCCCAGCCGGGGGCTGCAGCTCCGGAAGCCTCTGGGTTGGACTTTCCAGGCGGCTCCCTCTG
>VZTB01016928.1:139247-161159 GCA_013397245.1 Thryothorus ludovicianus | reverse complement strand
AGGATAAGAAAATAGATATGGTGAAAACAGAGTGAGAACACAGTTTTTCTTTTCTTTAGCACTAACAGCCAGAAACAGTATGAAAGCAATGGATCATGAAGAAAAGCAATTTCCTACTTCAGGGATTAAGCAATACTCTCTTTTGTAATGTTAAATGAAAGTTTTAGTTATTTTTTTCCCAAGTAATACTGATTTTTTTTTTTTCCAGCAATGTAAATAAATACGCACAGGAAAAGCTCCAACAGTCGCAAACACATCACTTTCTATCCAATCAATAACACAGATAAAACCCTTTGTGCTGTGCTTCTTTCAGCAGGCCTATTGATGGGGCAAGAAAAATTAAGCTACTACAGAAGCCAAAGGTAATTAACTTAAAGAGAGAGAGAAAAAATCTGATGATATATTCATTCCATTCTTTTCTTAAGGACAAATTTAGGGGATTCATATATAGGAAATAGACTTTTGGGGAAGCATTCAAGTAGGGACAGCTATCAGCATTTTACTGGCACTTCTTCCATCCATTGACAATACAATATGAATTACCTGTTGTGATGATTGATGGCTGGACTATCAGGTGAGGTACCACACCCTCCCCTAAAACATGATCCTACAATCCTCTTCAGTAGTATGGAAAATAAGGAACTTCTACAGCTGCCTCTGCCACAGTTTTTCAAAGTGCAACCTTGGACAAATCACTACAAAGCATTTGCCATTTAATGGCTGCCTGGCAAGCTGGGTCAGTGTTACCAGCCCCAAAGAAAAAGGGTATTGAGTAAGCCATGAGTAAGGCTTGGTGGAATTACACCTTTCATACCAATGCTGAAAGGTTCCAAAGGTTTTAATCTTTCAGCACTGTTAAACAGTGCTTGCAGGATTAAGACTTCTCCACTTAGAATTTTTTATCTATAATGCTACAACAAGAATATTCAGTGGAACTTTAAAGCCAATGATCTCTTTAAAGCACTTTGAGATCGCTTCCTGATGAATACCACTGTTTGTAATAATTATGGAAGCGTGGGCCTCCCTTAATTTTTATCCTTAGATAGGTGGGAATCCTGCAAATATTTGATCAACTTTGCTTAAAGGGACAATTTGTATGGGAAAACGTTACCACCATAAAGAAACTTTGTTGGCCAAGCTTGTTCTCCTTAGCATATATGCAAATAATGGCTGCAAATATCAAGAGATTGGAAACAGAAAATAATTTTACTCATGCCTGTGTTTTAGTTTTAATGAATTACATTAAAAAAATTCCTAGCTGAAACAAAGTGCCTGCTATATAATTAACATGAAGAGTCACAAACAGCTTATCTTTAAAAGCAGGTTGTAACAGGAACGAAAATCCAGGACTTCTCAGCTGCAATTTTATGGTGCTATCAAAACTTGCCTAATTTTACCTATTTATTTCAGTGCATAATAAAAGATGTACTCAGAGAAAAAATGTGCAAAGCATACATATTTTTAAAGGCTTAGAAAGCTAGCAGCTTTCTTTTAACACCCTTGGATCTAATTTTGTTTCTAACAAGTAAAATGAGAAGAATGGGGCCCTAAAAAGGATTATGGTCTGAAACCTGCTCTTTGAATCTTTGCACATATTAAAGCTATCATAAATTTGAATAGAAAAGATGGGTGGTCTGCTGACCATCTTTGGTCACAGAGTTGAGCATTACTGCCCAGAAAAAGCTTATGGGTTTTGTCAGGAAGGTTTCAGAAACCACTGTATTGAACCACCAGCCTATAATAGCTCTTCCACATTTCACAGGATGTCAGTTCCTGGAGCTGTTTTTCCTTTGATGCACACAAAGTACTGCCAGTAATTTCAATCAGAATTATGCCATGCACTGGAGGAAGACAATCACATAATATGAATTATCACGTTTTTTCCATATCCCTGCCTCTCACAGAACTGCTGGTTTGTTAGAGGAGTTGGTACAGTATTTGCTACTGATCTCTGGCTGCTTTGTTAAAAAAAAGCTTAGTACTGGTGTAGTTCTTCTCATATAGACATACCAAAGCACTTTATAAAGCAGAAAAAGGACTGGAACCAAGAAGAGACTTACAGTGAAACCCTTTTTTATTTTTTTTTTTTTTCATTTGGTAACATGAAATGCTCTCAAATTATTTGTAGTGAAAAATAAGGAGAATGTTATGAAAATTAAGAATCACATTGTAAAAAATGGCTTAATTTTTAAAACTATGTTCCCCTTCATAATTTTTGCGGTCTTAGTTTAAAAAAGTTAAATGCCTTTTCTTTGTTGCTATTTTTTAGTGGGGATTGAACAAATCTTCTTTCAAATATTCTTTTCAGAGAGACCTCTAAACCTAAGATTAGTTAATTCTTACAACTCCAAATCAGGGCCCTTCCCTCAATGCATCTACTCTTGATGCACTTGTGTTGCACAGGACAATGAGCAGCAATCCTTTGGCTAAGAGTGAAAATCTACACCACAATTGCAGTCATACAAAGGTTTGTGAATTACAGCATGTGCAAGAGCAATGTTCATGATGCCACACACTTTTGAGCTCCAAAACACATGAAATGGTCACAGCCCAGGAAGGGTTGAAGGACAGGTTGTTTCAGCAAACATCCCACTGACCTGGATGGAATTCACACAAGTCAAAGGCCTAAGCTCTGCCTTATTGTTGAAACATTTCAGCAAAATCAATATGAGCTATAAATTATGAGAAGTCATTTTTAATTCTCACCTACTTTGCACTAATGATCAATTTATCATTAATGCAGAAAGAGATTTAAAGCAATGTCTATGCCATTAAAATAAATATCCATTAGCTATAGAGGATATCCTACAAGTGCATTTGCTTCTTGTGGAATTCTTCCAGAACACTGGATCTATATACAGTATAATATAATGATATTTAACTGGTAATGAGCTATTGAATTGCACGGGGGGAAATAGCTTACAACCTTAAAAACTTCTAAAGTAACTTCTCTAGTCAAGATGGGCTTCAATTATACATCTCAGTATATGAATTTTTTTTTTTTTGTCTATAAAATACTTCCCTCTTAGTTTGCATTTCTTTCATTTTTTTCATCAAAGGAGATTTATAATGTGCAAACAATACAGTAAAGGCTTCCTTCTACCAAAGAAGCTCAGAAATACGCAGATTCACAAGATTAGTTTTCCGGAAGAAAAATTCTAATTATGCATTTGAAGAAGTTTGCTTATTCCTTTCTGGTACAGTTTGCAATGTAAATGTTGTAATTGTGACTAGCAGCAGGGAATTCCTGTGTCATTACTCAGTACAGATCCAGGTGGTAAACAACAGTTATGGTTTTGTTAACTTATTTAGACTCCCTAATTTAATCTCTTCATATGAAAAATACAAACTACTGTACCACTGAGGTTTTTGGTCAGAGTGCTGAGATCAGCAGGTTATTTCATCAGTCTTTAGCCACAGACACATAAACCTCATTAGGAAATTTTCTGACCTGGGTGACTATAAAAACAAGGAGTGAGAAGATCCAGAGCATTAACACAAAACCCAGCCATTAATCTGCAAGGCATATTTCTCTCCTGACAAAAAAGATTATCAGATTTCCAGCTGTTGGTGAAGGAGATGACTCAAGCACTCTGAAATCAGTACATGATCTCTTGCGGCAAACAGGAACTTCTTTTTCCATGTATCTTTTCAGCTGATTAATCTCCAATAAAACTTTATCATATTTGTCTAATAGATGTGTGGCAGGGTGAAATGCTTGGTACTTCTTTTCCCTGTAGCTGCCTGGTTTTAGTGTGAGCCTCTGTGCCTGAACGTGGTTCAGGGTGACACCGTGAGTCGACATCTGCTCACAGCATATTGGAATGCACAGGCACAAGCAGAGCCTGCAAAAATGTGAAGCAATTCTCCCCTTCAGCTCAGCATTAATAAACCCTCAGCAGGAATACAGGTGCAAATTTGGACATTACACCCCAGGAAGACACGAGCCTATTGAGAAAAATCTGAGGAGAGCAACATGACCAGAGTCTAGGGAACAGGGGCTTCAATAAAGCTTGAAAGAATTAGGCTAGAAAGGAGACAACCGAGATTGAACATGATAATAGCTTTCAAATGCATGAAAGACTGTTTCTAAAGAATAAGGAAATCACCTTGTTCTCAATCACAGTGATGGACAGGACAGAAAAAAATGTGCTAAATTGCAGCAATTAAGATTCAGGGCAGATATTGTAAAAACCTTCTCAACAATGAGGATAGCGAGGTGCTACAAAAGATCACCTAGAAGATGGTGGAGTCTTCACTATCAGAATTACTTCTGAACAGCATAGTCTTCTTGGAACTACTGAATTATAATTCATTACCCTTTCAGGACTGGGACAATGTCCTGCACTCCCTTTCATCTTTAAAGTCCTACAAATAGCACTCCTGCATGCAATCATTTTCGCTGGAACTTGTTAAACTGCAGAAATAAAAATATTCTCCCCTCAGCCTCCCCTTGCCCATGTTGGTAAAGAAAAAATTGGAGGAAATTTCTTATCCACACCCTTTTGTTGCCCCATGTGATGTTACTAGAGATGACAGGTCTATTTGCCTCCTTGATACAGAAGACAATGAGGATAACCAACCTTATCTAGGCCAATAATAAACAAATGGAAAAGAAAGCAAATCTCACCAAACCACAAATTCCTCTGCTAGATCGCAAAACAAGACCAAATGAATTCAAGAAAGAGGAAAATGCATCAGGCACAGAGATTTTAGATGAGTAGAAAGAAAAAGAAATTGCTCCATCCACTTGGGTTGTGATATATCTATATCATCCATATCTATCTACTTATATATCTCCATGTGTGTATTTCTCACCTTTTAACACTGACAAAAGTTGTCACTTTTGTTGCATTAGATCTTATTTCTTAAAGTTGGACCATGTTATTAACTATTACATAACATGGATGAGATTCAAATATGGTCCTGCTCATGGACTCAGCGGGCTCAACAGTATTCATTAAATAGTCTGTTCTCATGGGATTCAACTTCCAATCATGCTGTTTAGCTTTGGAACTTGCAGTTTCAAGTAATTTTAATCCTTTACTGATTTACAATGTTTTAGTGGACAATATTCTCCCCATCATCCTGTAAATAATTTTACATCTCTGAGTGTTTCAGAGAGCCGGATACTGTGGTGTCCTATTTGAAATTTCATGGAGCCATTTACATGTGCTAAATGAAGCAGCACCCAGTGCTTGTCCAGATTTAGGCAACTGTGTATGAATCTTCCAAAAGTGAACTAAAATATGATAGAAAGAACTCACTTCAAAATATCAATTTAAAGCTTGAGAAAAATTTGCCTGGAATAGTTGTGAGGGAGAAAACTGTAGTGTCAACACAGCAGAGAGTTAGGTTTGCGATCCTTTGCTACTGAGGATAGGAAGGAATAGATATTCCCTGTCCCTTCCCTAAGTTATGTCTCTGTAAATTTCCATATTACATCCTTGACAAGTCTCCTAGTATTTGTAATGTCTTCTTTTTCTCCCTGGTAATTTGCACTGATGTGAAGAGTGAGAGAAATCTCCAGAACAAGCTCCTTTACTTACAGCTCCCTTCGGAGAAAGAACTCTGCCTTTTTGCTGGCATGTAAAGTATCTCAAGATTTGTCCCTCATTTATGAAATTCATTAGAGATCATCATGGCTATTGAATTTCTTTTCAGCAGGATACTCTCTTGCCAGTTATTCCCTGTCCACTGTTCTTCAAAGAAAAAGTTTTCTTTGATCCATATTATAACTGAATCTCCACAACTTGAAAATAAACCTGTTGTAGCTCACTCCTCCACTGCTGATGACTTTATTTCCAGTCAAGACCATTCCCTCAGAATATACTGTTCAAGGATGTGAGTCTTTTCCCACACCTTTTGCATTACCTTCTTCCTTCACAGCACTTCTCTGTAATAATCTGAACACAGATTTTAAAACAATTCATCGATGCTTCTATTCCAGTTATCTCAACAGGACAACACTTCTAGAAAATGTAAAGCATCTAAATAATGCAAAAATTGCAATAAAAAAAAAAAAAGAGAACAGATGGATAAAAATAAACCTCATTATAATCTAACCAAATTCATAGCTGCATTGTCACATCCATCAAATTCAAGAATCAGCATCACTAGAGGAATGTGAAAAACCTATCCAATGGGAGGCCATCAAAAGATCCAGGGAATATGGAAGGAGAATTGAAGAGATGTGGAGAATGCAGAACAAGAGAAAGAAAAGTAGCAGAAGACCCCAAAACAGAAGTCCATAGTACATTAGAAAATTGAAATTAGGAATATTTTATTTTCCAGACTGATTCTAACAAAGGATCCAAGCAACTGCAGAATACACAACAGCAAATTCTGGTGATTCACAGTTATTTCTACCCCTATATACTTATGAACTAGATGTTTAAATTTAGTGCTGCTCTTCTTGAAAAGGAAAGTAAAGCTTTTTCCATCATATTTCAGAAAAGCTTCAGGACTGAAATGGAATATATTTCAAATGGAAAGATCAAAGTTACTGTGTTTCATCCCAGAACACACAAAGTTAAAGAAATTAATTATTTTTTTCTAGAAGTGTTTTGATCCTGATTTCTTATACATAGAGAGGTTGAATTTTTGCCAAGTTGCATGAAAAAACTATGCAGTTTCATTGATTCATAACTGTCTTTTATATATAATCTTTGCTTACTGCTCCTGAACAAGGACAATTTTCATGTCATTATTTTCATTCTGGCTTTCAGCAAGCCAAGCATCACTTGTTTCAACAGAACATCATTACAGGTTGCTTTTCTTTCCAAATACATTTTCCTGATCATGTTAAAAAAAAAAAAAAAAAAAAAAAAAACAAAGATTGCTGCTTNAAAAAAGAAAAAAAAGAAAAAGATAACACAAAACCAAACAGACAGCAAACAAACCCTTTAAAAATGACAACAAAACCACTGCCACAGCAGTACAGCTTCTCTGCCTCTCTGAGAATTTGTCCAGCCTGCGTGGGGAATATTGACTGCTGGGCAGATTACCATAGCTATAAAAGAGAGCATGGGGAATTGAAATGAGAAGGACAAAGAGTGAGAGTGGGGTATGTGTGTTCACTTGTTTGCCAGGATGTGTGAGAGAGAACAAAGGAAAAGCTCTATATTTGGGTTTATGCATCCTTTGTAACATTTCAGAAGTTAGCAACAGTCCCCAAGAAAGCTTCTGCTCATATCCTTTCCTGATTAAGGCAATAAATATTGAAGTAATCTCATATTCATGAGTAATTTTCTAATTAAAAAGAACAGACACTTTTAGAAGGACTTTAGCTAAACAATCATGGACTACTTAGAACAGGCCAGGTCCCCTTTACTAAAAACATGTTTTGTTGAAGCTTTTTGAGATATTCATAATACACTTTAAGCATCCAGACCCACTATCACATAATTAACACAATGAAAATATGTTTTCAGAACAGTCCACTACATATGATAAACTTTTACTTTATTTTTTTTTTCTTTAGGGTGGCTTATAGTTAACAATGTTTCTAGCAGATTAAAACTTGATCCATATGTTTCTCCTCTTCACCCTTTCCTTTTTGAGGTTTTGTAAGCTTTGATTTCAGGAACCTCTCATATATTAATTTACAGCAACATGAGGTAGTGTAAGCCATACAATTATTGCATATACTGATGTAAATGCATAATCCTCCATGGAGAAAAACATGTCTACTCTGAATAATATCTACAACTCCAAAAATGTAGTAGGGTGAAATGCAGATGGAACAGACAAGGATCCTCCAGTCTCAGTTCAAACAACAGGAGAACATTCTGCTTTTCACTAGGAAAGTCAAAAACAAGCCAGGTTGTTTCACAAGTTTGGAAATCATAGCAAATCCATATGAGGATTATAGTCTTAAATTTATATTTGAATATGTAGGCTATCCACAAGTCTGGGGTTTACAAATTGTGCTAAGAAATCTTCTAATAAATACATGTGATTTTTTATTAGCATGGAACAATCTGACTATAAATGGCTCTAGACTATTATGGAGTTGGAGTGCAATGATAAATGTAGTCACAATTACAGATAACTAACTGTTGTTTTTTTGTTCTGCAAGGCTCCTGTTATTGAATTCCTCAGTGTTATTCCATTAGCAAAGCAGTGCTCTCCTCTGCTGTCACATGAAACACAAAGGATTGTGAAAAACCTCTGAAGGATCACACAGGGAACAGCATAATGCTCCAGTTCTGTTTTCCATCACCACCACAGGATAGCAGACTGCACGCAAGAGACCTGATGGAGTAATGCCAGCCTCTAAAAAGGGAGGGACAAGAAACTCTGCTGCACTTCTCAGCTGAGTTTTGGCGGAAGAGATATTGGTGGGCATTTCCATCTGGTGCTTTTCAGTGTTTTACACAAATTTTGGATAGAGGAAATTCAGGCTAGAGTCACCATTTCAAGCCTAATAAGAGCAATCTCTCCTTTAAGAACATCTGTATTCAAAAATTATGTTCCTGATTCATTTCCTTAGGCTATTTTCACCAAAGCTTTCTTGAGATATTTCTGAAAAATTAGGAGCTTTCATTTTTCAAGATGGGCTTGCCATACAGTACTTCTGCTTTTGTTGTATCTGCTCTCATTCTAATCCTCATACAGAGACAGTGACACCAGAGCTGATGATAATGACACTGGCAAACATGCATACAGAATTAAGGTAGAGTGTGCTAGAATTTGTACCAGCATCTTGGTTATTCCTCCCTAAAGGAAGGAGTGAAAAAGATTTCCCACCCTCTCCTCAATTAGCTTTTTTTTTCTACTGTAAGTAAATGCTGAATATATATATAATAAAAGCAAAAATGAAAGTGAGATTCACAATTTGAGATGCTGAAGGCTAAAATGATATAAACAGCATGCACAAACAATAAACAGAAGCTCTCTTTAAAGGGCATATACTATTTCTAAAGTCATTTTTCAAAGCAGTCCTGGTAACTTTTGTGGTATTTGAAAATCTTCAAATAATTGCAAACCAGTCAAAAATATTATGCATTCCTAGGAAGTTTTGAATTAAGGAATCAATGAGTTTGCATTGTAAAATATTTTACCAAATATCAACCATGAACAATAAATATCAAACAAATGAACAATAAATATTAAACCTTGGTGCTGAGAGACTTGTAACACATATAGACAAAGAGGAAGACTAAGCAGTTAATAATTCTGGTATCTGTGCTTGTTTTGAAAGGTAATGTGAAAGTATTTCTTTTGGGTTCCACTCCCTCAGAGTCAGACACACAAACACACACAAATTTTAATGAGCCACTTCTGGGAGCTGATACTGAATAATACTGAAAACTTAGACAATAGATACAAAGGCAACTGCTTAAAAAGCCAAAACAATGGGTCAAGTCAAATCTGTACCTGTGGGAATTAGGGTTTCAAGATTGAGTGTGATTTGATTTAGAGCAACAATGGAAGCCCTACCACTGGTTTCGAATGGAAAATATCCAGGAGAATACTTTCATCTGCCTATGGTACCAGATAACCACAACAGGAGCCACACAGTCCTGCTCAGCCTGAGTCAGAGAGGTGAAACTGGAGGCATCCTCTTAACAGCCACCCAACCTGTGATAACCTTGGGAGGAATTACTTGGGAAAAGATGAGGGGTGCTCCTTTTGCACTTTCTCCATAGACTGGTGCAGGTGTTGCAAAGTCCTGGTTGGAATGTGCACATTCCCCCTAATCAGGCCAACTCTGAGTATCCTGACTATGTGTTGGAAAGATTATAATGAAATATGTCTGAGAAAGAGTACCCACCTTTGAAGCACCATTTCCCTCTGCAGCCATATGGAATTTATTCTCTGTTGCTGCAAATAGAACTGAGCAGATAATTGACTTGCTGGCTCTTTTCCAAAGCCAAAAGAAATAGTTGTTGTGGTTTCTCTAGACCCTTTTTCTCCTAGTGAAATGAAAACACTTAGTATTTTATGATTTTAGATTCTGTTGTACTTCAAAGATTTCAAAAGCTCTGTTTCAGAAAAAAGCTTTTTAAAAGCTGTGATTTAAAAAATACATTATTTAAGCTGATGTGATTTAAACACATCTATGAAAACCAATGAATTGTTTCAGCTGGGAGGAGCTCTAACCCCTCTCTTCACCTGACAGGCTCCCCAGAGTTTGTTAAGCACTAGGTGTGTATTCTGGAATTCACATTGCCAACTGGAGTTCTGCAGAGTAGGTTGCACCTTTGAAGGTTCAGATTTATTTGTGAACATTTGTTCCTTCATTGTCTTTGATGATATAACAACCACACTAATTTTGGATATAATTGTAGGTAAGCATGGTGCTTGACCATCTGTTGCAGTGCCTATAAAAGATTTGTACTTGTACAATACATTTAAATTCCAATAAGAAAAGTTGAACAACTAAGAACATGCCTGGAAAGGAATTTTTTTGAGTTCAAAACTTTACTCATAGAAACAGACACACTATTTTGAAAATGGTTTGTATGTCACATGCTGCACATTTTGTGACTGCTGTACAGTATGTGTGATATTCCAGTATATGTGATATTGCTCTCCTCCTCTCTCTCTGCTTTATATGCTCACATCTAATTTTGTGACCTTTTCTCTTTTGGTTTAGATCTATCCTGCTGATGTTGTTGAGTGTATCACAGTGCAAACCAATGGTGACCAAATTTCTGAATAAAGTATTGCATAACTAGGTTGTGTTGTAAAACTCTGAAACAAACAAACCCCAAGCCCATCCTTGCTACTTTTGATTTTACTTTGTAAGTAAATCCAGAAAATTACTAAGGGAGAGAAAAGATCAAGGTAAGGAGTTAATTGTATTGGTTTTTTGCATAGAAAAATAGTACTAGTCAAAGTATATTGTGGATAAATCTTCTCACAATTAAGCACTGAGACTCTACAAGAGGCAGAATGATCAAGAATCATCTCACTAAACCCTTAGAAACTATGAGCATTTTTGTTACTGAATGTCATCATTTCACATTAATTATGGTGAAGTTTCATTCATGAAGGATAAGAGAACTGTTTTAAACCCTTTCTTTCAAAGTAGTTTTAAAAAGTACATTAAACTTGCATTAAATGTTATTTTACAATACTTGATTCAATTCACACAGAGATCCATGCTAGTCACCACTGACCTATTTTTATGATTTATATATATATAAGCTACTTATTTGAATTTATGTGTTTGTGGGTTGGTTTGTTGTTTTGTTGGTGTTTTTTTTTAATAGGGATTCCTTAGTTGTAACATACAAAGCTGAAAGAACAAATGCTTAAATAGCTTGATATGTGACCTGGTACTGTTTCCCTTTTCTGTTTTTCACCAGAAACACCTTTCAGTAGAAACTTGGAAGAAGACAATAACAGGAAGTCTGAATCCTATAAAAGCTTATGAAAGAAGCAAATAAGACAGCAGATACAAGCAAAGAAACACAGCAAAATCTGGGACATCCCAGAGTACATCAAAGAGCCTTCGGGACAGGGTAAATGTAGAGAATTAAAGGTGATTAACACAGAGTGCACTGAAGGGAACTAAAACTGTGTCCACTCAGTTTAACTTGCTCTTGAATTCTAAAATATTCCTTGACATACCTTCAGTTTGCTCATGGAAGTATCTTGTGTAATTAATTATGGCCTGGGTTCTGGAGCCTGAGCTTTTGTTTCCTGGGGATACTGGGTAAATGCCTAAGACAAGAGGCTTAGTGCTCCCCACAGAGGTTTTTATAAATGACAGTGATTTGAGCTCTGAGCAGAAGCATCTACTAATCACAGTGTATCAGCATAAAACTCTAGTCCAGAAACCAAACTCACGTTAAAAAAAAAATCAAAAAACCCACAACTCCACCCCCCCAACAACTAATTATCCATTCCCTTAGTAGCTCTGATCCACCTGATACTAACTTTCAAGACCAGATGCATTTCCACACCATAACAATTCTCTTAATTCTTCATTTGTATGGTGTTTTCTCCTTATTTACCTCTTCAGAGTTAAAAACATGAAGACTTTGTTCCCTCTTAAAAAAAAATGGTCGTAACTCTGGTTAATCTCAGTAACATACAAACCATTTCCCTAAATCTGGCGTATAAATTTTCAAACAGTTATTAGAGGAAGCCATTCTCATTGTCTTCTCAGTCTTGGGGACATTCTTCTCTCTGACAGGAGAGCAGCAAGTGACAGTCAAAAATGCCATATAAAAAAAAGTTCATAGCAAGGCTTAGGAAAAATAGTATATTTTTATAGTATAGCATAAATGCAAAATAATCACCACACTCATTGCTTGAAGGGATTAGAAAGCTGATGGTGTGTAATTATAAAGGAGATATTCTACTCAGCAGCACTTAATTGTCTGGTCTTAATGCTGCCTGATGCATGTGGCACACTGTCTGCTCTGCAGAAGCCTAAAAGTAAGACAAATTTGCAAGGACAAGTTAAAAATTTAGCAGGCTTATAAATAGAAATCAAATTTGGGAGTTGTATGGCATACAGATAGCTAAGCCACTGGAAGGTGAGGTTTGGGAACTTCACACCTCGATCAATCTCTGAGTAATGCCAAAAAAAAATCAGAAGATAAATTATTTGAGATCTGGCTAATTAAGATTAGAAGATAATCTCAGGAGTATTAACAAGGATGATTTTGTTTGGATGACATCACAATATTTTAAAAGGTCCAGAACAACTCATTCCAAAAAGAATCAAAAATTCATTTAAGAGCTAAGTTGTCACAAATAATGACACCATATTTTCTGTGTGGTTGCCAATGCTTATTTAAGTTGCCTGTGACCTGAATGCTCCCAAGAAATAGCCCCAGTTGTCCTTGGAACTTTGAGAGTTTGGCAATGAGAACTTGAAAAAATCGGAAATGTAAGTCAGTTAAGTTAAAAAAACAAGAAAAATGTTTTCTTGTAGTTTGTCACTCAGCAGGAACTTAGAAATTGATGGTTAGTTGTATTATAAGTCACTGAATCTGGATTTTGACCGCTAAGCTTCCAAAATGATCTTTATAGGAATCCAGGAGAACCCTGGAACTCAGAAAGAAGTAACAATAATTGGCAGTAATTTGGAAAATGGCATACTTTCTCTACTGTTTGATTTATCTCATTGTACTAATCATTACCCTTCTGTGCAACTGGGAGACAGACAGCCAAAGAAACTGCTTCATTTGGAAATAGATTTGTTATAATTAAAAAAAAAATCACTGAGCAATTGACTTGCTCTTTTTACATGTAAACATCTCTGCAGATTAATTTCTGTTTCTACTTAATGAAGGAGGTTATTAAACTTGCTTATCAATTTTTTAAACACTTGTCATCTTTGATAATCTTAGAGGTGTTTCTCTTTCAAGTTATAATCTGTATATCATTGATAAACCAATTACAGATTTCAGAAGGCAAATGATCATGAAAAATGGATACTGTGTTGTAATAATTTAAAAATTCATACTTTTTTATATCACTAGAGATCAGGAAAAACATATCTATTTCAAAATAAAAATGCTAATCATACATGTCACCTTATAGCCATAATCTTTCGATATAGGTTTAGATTAGATGCTAGAAAAAAAGTCTTTACTGTGAGGGTGGTGGGGCACTGGCACAGGTGCCCAGAGATGCTGTGGATGCTCCACCCCTGGGAATGTTCAAGGCTGGGCTGGATGGGGTTCTGGGCAACCTGGCCCACTGAAAGTTGCCCCATTCTGTGAGGTAGTTCACAGAAGTGAATAAGATGATCTCCAAGATCCCTTCCAACCCAAACCATTCTATGATTCCATGACAGAGGAACAGCCAGAGTGGCACTGAGGCATTGAAGATTGTAAAAACAAAACAAAAACCAAATTAGCTCACCAAGGAAGCTTTTCATGGACAATGAGCCCAACAGAGATTTGTAATCAGCCTCAGCAGTGTTTGCTGGCGGAAGGTCTGTCTCTATGCAGCTGAAAACCATCTATGCAAAAGGATCAATAGGAACTCGTGTTTAAAGCTGGATGAGGGAGCAAGAATACTAACTGCGATTATTGGCAAGAGTTTCCTACAAAAATCTTAACCACTGAGAAGTGGCCGTGTTTAGGCAGGGTTGATCACAGTATTTAAGAAGAGTGCAGAAGAGATTCAGCTAGAGAGGACAAAGCATGTATCAGACAAGTAAGGATGGCATTAAGGACTAGAACAGCAAATTCATTACTTTCTGACCTAGATGCTTATGCTTTAATTTCCCCATCTCTGCCTTATTTTTTTCCTTTCCAAGTGGTTTCCACATTCAGCTATCTGACCAGTCATCTTCTAGATGTGTTGTAGATGTTGGTTTTTTTTTTACTGTAAACTGGCCAGCATGCTCTGGAGCTGGCATTATTTCATCTATCTATCTATCTATCCATCTATCCATCTATCTATCTATCTATCTGTCTATCATCTACCTATCTATCTATTTCTAATCTACCTCTATCTCTATCTATGGGATTGGTTTGCACCAAATGACGTTTAGGACCAACAGACATGGATTTGGAGCTAAACTGGCACACAATTCCTCAGAGAGGGATGCTGTTCCTCCTTTCAAATGGGCTGCACTGCTTGTCCTGGGTACCACTTACAGGGAAGTGAAGCCTCTTGGTTTACTAGTAGGAAACACCAGGCAGGAAGTATATTTTTTTTGTTCCCTAGTAGAAGTGTTTGATAGAGAAACTTTGGTAAGTTTGGTCTGATGGAAAGTGACTGTGAAAAGTGCTCTTGATCAGGCTTCCATTATATTTCTTTTTCCTCCTCAAGGATATAGGCTGCTGCTATAGTTTTCAAACACAATCCAGGGACTTCTCTGAACCATTCCAAGATGCTTAAAGTATGAATAAATTTAAAGTAATGTTAATTCTGAATGTTTTCAAGGCCAACATAATGTTTTCTCCACTGACGTAAACAATACTCTTAAACAAGGTCAAAAGCACATTTAAAAGTAATGGCTACTTAAATCACTTAATGTGACATAACTTTGCCACATTTTAAGAGCCTTTAAATCCTGAAATCATCACATCTTACTTAAGCATTGAGAGTAGATTTCAATCTTGCATATTACATGAAAAAGACATCTTCTCTGCCACAAAACAAAACGGTGTTATTTGCAGATAAATAGCGAATAGGAGGCTGTAGTTTCCTTGTGAAAATTGGTGAAGAAAAAGAAAAAAAATGTCTCTTGCTTTATTTTATAAAAGACTTTCCACTAAGGTATCTCCAGGCAGAAGTCTCCATGTTAAAGACATACTGATTTCTAATAATGAAGGCATAATGTAAAGCTGCATTTGCAGAAAGACTACCTTGCATTTGAAAAAACATATGGCAGCATATGGGAAACTGACACATGGTAGATGACTGTGTACATAAAATCTGCAGTTTTCACTCACGTTATCTGCCCATGGTAGAAAACAAAACAAAAAAAAAATGCATCTTTCTCCCTCAGATATTTCTATAAAGTCTCTTCCCAACAACTCCAACATTCTTGATTTTTTTTAAATTTTTTCTCACTTGTAAATAAAGATCAAAGTTTGCTTCTGTAAAAACTAAAAAAAAAGAAAAAAAAAAAAGAAAAAGCAACTTGGCAGATTAAGCTACTTAGGATTGAGCTAAGGGTATCCAATATCAGATATGGAACTCAGGCTTTACTGGAGCATATGACAGCAAGAATGGGTGGGAAAATATGAGGGGAGAGAAAACCATGACCAGACACTCCTAAGCAAGCACACTGAATCTGGCAGACTTGGGTAGATATAACTGGAGATGAGAATTTGGCTCAAAGCCTCTTTGATATTTATTCTAAAATAAAGAACATCTGTGAAAACTGAGAGAAGGAAAACATTTTCGACATTTTATATTTAAACATTTTGAGTAATAAAGTCCCACTCTAAGAACATAAGAAATGCCAAATGTGCCCTTCAAATACATATATCTCAAAACAAGAACTGGTGCAACTATAGCTATTATTTCCCTCTTTTCCTTTCAATGTACATTATCTGTATCACTGTAAAACAGCAGAGAACTGAAATCTCCAATTTCCTCAAAAAGGCAGTTGAAAAGTTTGAGGTGTACTTACTCTTAAAAGCTTCAGACTGCAATCTAATCTCAAAATTGTGTCATATACAATTATTTTTGTATGGGATTAAGTGTTTTATTTCCTCATTATTCATGCTATTCATAATCAGCATTTTATCTCTTCACTGTGGAGCACAAAGGAAAATAAACTGTCTAAATTAATGACAATAATTGGCAACCATCCCACATGGACTATGGCATGCAAAGGACTGCATACAATCAACCCTCATTCTTTCTGTTTTTCTGTGCATAGCTGCAGTTAATATCCAGTCAACCACTGTTGTTGAGAGTGTTTCATATATTCTTCAGATCCAGGGCTTTTTATTTGTCTGCGTCTAAATGGGACCCTAGCATTGGATAAGGTTTACCTCATTACCTCCAACTGACATAAAGCTGTTCATTAATCTTACATTACTTAGGGTCTCCTTATAAATGCAGCCTTTATCACTTATTTAGACAGCATGAGATATTTTGATTTCTGCCTGCACTAGGGCTCACTGGCCATTGTGCTGGGGATATTATTATCCCAGCACTGAGCAAGCATGGCACTCTCACTGTTTTCCACAGCCACTGCACGTCCAGTAATGACAGTTAACTGCACACTGAGTGCAGGTTTTAACATGAAGCCACTCAAGTATTCCATCTTTCAGTGGGAGTAGAAAATAATTATTGTACTCTCTCATCTTGTCAGCACACACTTTTTACCTAGAGGATGGTTTTATTAATAAGAGAGGAAATGTTGTCCAGTGTCTATTCCCTCGACTGCACCTGAGAGTGGAGTGATTAGGTGAGAGACTGCTTTCAGATCCCTGTTACAGCTGATCTGCTCTGAGTTCCTGAACCACATTTTCTACATCCCAGATGAGTGCCCTATATACCAATCTGTGAAGTGTTTTGTAGTGGAACTGCTGAAGCTGTTTCACTACATGCCAGTCATTCAATATTCATAAAAGAAGGGATAAAGAATTTGAATTTGGATGTCCTGTATGAATGAATGCCTTAATTACTAAACTATAGTAATTCCTCTTTTATTTCTCCTTGTGGGTATAGAATCATTTGGACAATGTGGTGTAATTTCAGCAGGAGTTTTACCAAGATTATCCACTTCTGGCACATGGGCGATCATCACTAAGTCCTGCTTGAAACAATTCTGGGTCTAATGGATTCAACACTGTCAGGAATATCTGCTGTCTCACACAAAATTCTAACTCACAGCTGCTTTTCATCAGGTCCTGCACATGAGAGAAGCAGGGAACACTCAGTTTGGGAATTTGGCCAGGGCATAAGCTGCATATCTTAAAAGCTCTGCAGTGAAGAAAGAGTTACACGGCAATCACTGTTTCAACAGACACAAGCTCACTGCCAAAGCCAGCAGACACTTTTCACATATGGCTGGGGGAAAGAATAACCTAAAGGAACAGATGGAAATCCTACCTGAAGAGCATATCAAAACACAGGCAAACCAAGAGAGTCAAAGACAGTCCTGAACTTGGGAAAGCTCACACAAGAGTGCAGAAAGTAAGAATAATCTCCAAATTCTGAGTCTGTGGATGCCTCTGCAAGATCCAGGTCCATGGCAATGTTTCCACAGAGGAATAATACTTTTAACCTAAAGACCAGATATTCCACAAACTAATAAACTATAAGCTCACAAGCAACTCCTTCACTGATTTTTCATGTCAACAACAGCATTAGTTAAACATTTGAAATCTAGAAATTCTAGCAGTCAAATTTTATTTGCTGCATATATGTTATGAAAGTATTCAAAGGTGTTCTTTATTTTACCCAGGAATCATAGAAACCTTCAAAATGTAGAGGCTTATGAGTGTCTTGAGGAAGTCACATCTGTCCAAGGCGAGAAGCATGATGGATGCTCATAGGTTTGACATGGGAACTGCTTTCTAAGCAAAAAACACAGGACAGAAACAGCACCCTTTTCTTCTGGTACAATTTGGAAAATTAATATACTAGACTTTCTGTAGTTAGGACTTCTTTGACTCCTTTCATCTGTTCTCTTTCATGACAATGGAACTAGGTCTACACAATAGAATAAAGAAACAAAGCTATCCCAGGAGGAAGCTACTGAATGACAGTAGTTAATTGAGCTAAACTCTTTTTTCCTCACTCACTTTTCCAATTTCCCAGCTGTTAAGCCTTTTTTTTTTTTTTTCCCAAAGGAAAAATTACTTTTCACACTATGGGTTTTACTTTTATGATGATAAAAACAAAAAGTTAGATATATACAAGTTTCTATTTTCTTTGAATGGAGAAGTCTTGTATGGGAAGCAGTAAAGCAGAAAAACACAAGAGATCAAACCTGATTCTTGGCCTTGTCAGCACCATGGCCAATACTGCACACAACACAACTTCCTATGCATTTAGGGATGCTTATCCACACTCAGGACTAAGGCTGGACCTTGTCTTGAACTTTGCAAATTGCTCTCCCCATGTTTTCAACCAATTTCTCGAAGCCTTTTAAGATGAACAACACATCACTGACCAATGGAGGATCCTAGCAAGGCTAGGATGCTAAAGCCACAGGGAAGGTATCAGAGAGCAGCAGTCCCCACGGGAGCTGCAGCATCAGAAAGCCTCAAAGTAGTGTCAGATTTTAGCTCTTCAGAAAAAGCTTGCATAGTTCGCCTTTTCTTCGTCCCCCACTATTTAAAAAAGAAAATGCTAAAAGGAAAAGCAGACATATGGAACAGTCCCTCGTATTATGAGAAGCTTTAGTTATCTACTGTGCCCTGCTTTTACTATAATTTAATGTAATAATGAAAAGAAAAGAAGGCAATAATCTTGCATAAGGCCAGAAACTATTGGTGCTTTGTAGTGTATTCAAAGCAGCATTTACATTACTGTTATATGCAACTTCTATATTGGTATCAAATAATAAATGTTTATACCTGTATGTACATATAAGAGTCAATGCACCTAACATTTTGTCTTTTATATTGTATAAACTAAACACTATAAGCCTTTTTTTTAATGAAGAGTTTTTTTTCCAAATCTCAAGAAAAAAAAATCACTCAACACTAAATCATTATAGAGAAGTTTTAAATCCTTCTACAAAGTATTAAACCAAAATAGTGGTATGAAAAGCTGGAAATCTGGTGGCTTTCAATATCTCTTTTTGATTAATTAAAGCTTTAAATGCAGTCAGAGTCAGCAACATCCCACTGCTAGAAAGGTGGGCACATTAGATGATAAAAATGTACTCTCTGTTATTCAGAACTAAGGAAGGAAAGTGTTAGCAGTAGAGCATAAGTTTAATATTTTTATATTTCTGTGTAAATTTAAACTAATATTATTAAAATCCCAGAAATAATAATATAGTCAAATAGGTGTTCAGTGTTATGAAATTCATGGAAACATTCTGATAAATCTTAGAGATAATGAAACTAAATACTTCTATTAATCAGGATGGAACAGTGCAGCAAGATTTAGACCCAGTTTCAAGTCTCTCTCATGTTCTCATTAGTGACTTATATTTAAGATCTACTGTGTTAAATTCACCCTTAGTATTGTGGGAAAAAGTGGGCATTAATTTACACTCAGATTAAAGTTGCACTGAAATGAAATATTCCAGGTAATTCAGGTTTGTGCTGAGCAGTTAATCTGATATTTTCCTCCTATAACTCATGGAACACCATCACCAATCTCTACAAATCTACCTTTGCTGACAAAGTCAACTCCATACTATATCAACTTCCATGCAGTCTTAGTATCAAAAATAACTGGAACTCAGTTTTAGGTCCAAAGATTTAGGGAATGATAGGCTGCACACTGGTGTCTGAAAGACCAACTAAAATAGAATTTGTAAATATCAAAAATGTTACTGTTAGAGATAAATATATAATTCACATAGAAGTTACCCAAAAACTAGCTTTGACTTTAGTACACAATCTTCTCCATACAAACCCTAGGAATCATAGGCAAATCCAATTTTTATTACCTATTTTGTCTTCAGTGCCTTTATCAAAATGCAGGTAGAGAGCAAGCTTCTGCCTGCAATAAATACATAAAAACACTGATCTCTGTCTACATTGAGTTGTGTTACATTCAAAGCATTGAGGCAACACTTTGCAGGCTGCCCATCACAGTTTCCCTCCTAGGAGCAAGCTTCATCCATTTCCAGTGCTGAAAAAGCCCTCAACAAATAGCTTTGGTTGATTATCAGAATATCATCTGCCAGTGCTATTATGTTGTATCAGCAGACACATTATAAACTTCTATTTTAGGTGCTAAATTTCCAAACTGTGAAAAAAGTCTCTGAACAGAAAGTTGATATTCAATGAGTAATTTTTATACATACATTTAAAAAGAGCAATGCATTCATATTTTATTACCATGGGGGAAAAATGTTTTTAATTCCTATTTCAAGATACATTACTGCATGAAATCGACTTTAAAAGGAATTTTTTACCTTATTTTTTTTTTTTTTTCTTTAGGAAGAAGGATGGAGGTGATGCAAGTAAGGCTCTGCAAAGTGCACTTTGTATGTTGGACCTTTTTCCCACATCCAGGATGTCTCTCTAAGTAAACCCCTTGACTGCTTTCCCAGGAATATCTCTGTACACAGTGCCAGTGAAATTCTTTATTCCAATGAGCACAATATAATGACTGGAGAGTTTTTATGAAACAGTGAAGCCCTACAATATAAATCTTTAATATTTCTGAGACTCTGAAAATGAAATGTCTTATATTTGACTTTTTAAGAATCTACTTTCTAGCAGCTANATCATAGGACATAGAATCAGATTTTAAAAAGCCAATTTGGATGATTATTGTACCAAAGAGGTTCTACTTTGTCAGGTTATTTACTTGAATTCAGTATACAGTGATGACAGTAAAAGAAAATGTTAAACCTCTACCTTTCAATGCATATCCTTGAACAGGTGAAATCCTGGCTAATTCAAGTCAGCTGAGTTTTACCATTGACTTCAGTGTAACCAAGATTTCACTTATGACTTTTTACATATAAAAAACCCCAAATCTAAATGTAATAAAGAGCTCTGACTAACAGTAAGTGCAAATCTGTTTGATAGATGATGTACCCTATGTACCAATATATATCTCATAACACCCCAACAAGAACAGCCTTAAGCTACTGAGTAAAAAGTGATGCACATGTTTTTAAGAACAGATTAAAAGCGAAATATTAACATTTGTGTTGGTCTATCAAATGTATCAGGTACCTTTTGGGAAGAAACACCAATAAATTGACTAGACCAGTATAATCAAGTTTTAAAATCTAGGTTTACTAAGCTAAAATTTAATAATTCTTAAATGTGCATTAGGAAGATAAATCCTAAAGTGAGCTGGCTGAGTGCTTCATGACTGTTCTCTTTATCCACTTAGCCAGCATTGAAAATGGAATATATTGGCAAAAATAATTGTCTGTTTTCCTCTTAATCCCATTGTGTACTCTTGTTTCTGCCACAGCTTTCAGCAAAAATTTATTTTTAGGTATTGCTTGATATCTTAGTAAAAAATTCTTCTACAACAGATATAAGAATACATATCCTAAAAAAAAAATCTTTTAAAAATTACTATTTATAGTTGAAATTCATAACAAATAGAAGCAATTGTGTGTTGGAATGAATTAGACTAACTAGTTTTTAAATGCATATTTTACAAGAATACATCCTCTAAACCTTTACAGAGTGTTCCTCTGACAACAATTTTGCAAGACCAAGGAAAAAAAATGCCACAGTGATGCTGTGAACTGTGTAATACTACGGTAAACTGTTGCTAGTTATTTATGATGTAATGTTTTTTATTTATAAATCATAGGACATAGAATCAGATTTAAAAAAGCCAATTTGGATGATTATTGTACCAAAGAGG